>JADDOH010022990.1:0-75259 GCA_016648135.1 Agrypnia vestita | reverse complement strand
GTAGGTAAATGTCTGTTATTGCGAGTTGGGATGTGGTAAGATATTGCGTATCTCCATAACTATTGATATTAGGTCAAGGTTGCTCGAACATAAAAATATACAAACCGAATCCTTCTACTACAGGTTTAACGATTAAATAAATTTTACACTAATTTGATAGTTAAGAAGGTTACCGTTTTATTTTTGAAATACTTTTTGAATAAATAAATAAATAAATGAGCACTCGCCAGGGAAATCACACGTAGGGGGCGCAGCCCTCCGTGCCGCGAATGCATCACGCAACGATTTTTAAAAATGTTTTCGCGATTCTAATATGAAAATATCTCTCTCGCGAGTACCCCGCGATTCGCCTCCATTGAAGAGGGTAGCGAAAATATTTTTGCAAAGGGATTTAATATTGAAATAGCTGTTGCAGATGCCTTTGCAGGTCCCTCGGATCCTGGAGGCAGTGTTTTTGAGAGGTGGTGGATATCTCCAATGCGAAGAGCGCAAAGATTACATTTTCCTATTAAATTCTGAATGCCGCCGTGCAACATGGTTTCGAAAACAAAATGACTATACGATAACGTATTTATTTTAACTCAGCGTATTCCTTTAAGAAACAACAAAATTCTTTAAATTTTGCATAAGGGAGTATTTTGCATAAGTGCATACAAGACGGAAGTGCATCTAATGCTTCTACCTTGCATTTATCTTTTATATTGCCCCAAAGCGCACTAAAAAAAAGTAACCCACAAAAACCAAGTTTTTACTATACATCCTTTCTTTGTAAAATATAACAATAATTAAAGACGAATTAAAACATATAACATAACACTAAACTTACAGACATTTAATATATTTCTAAAATGTCAGATGTTTTGAGATGTCAAGATTTTGATAGATTCAATTATCATCAATATCGTACCTTATGAATTTCCAGCGTCAAGTGATTTAGTCAGAATCAGATTTGAGTAATGTAGAATTCTTCAAAACTAAGCAGAAATCTAAAATAAATGAATTATTATTTGATTTTTTCTCAAAAAACCCAATTTTGCAGTTATCTGCGAACCAATTGTTTTGTAAATTTTCGAAATTCGTAGTGATGTACCTATTATACCGACGGAGTAATTCAAAGTTAGAAAATATTCCTCGACGTTATCGGGCTGCCGTGCCGTTACTAATCAGACTTTTCTAATGATTCAAATTTGAAAAAACCAATAAAATTTCTTAAAATCCGAAATTATACTATAATTATTTATTTTTTTTAACGAAAATTTGATAGATTTTCTTGATCGTCACCACGAGTCTGCTTGCCAAGTTTCAGCTCGATTAGATCACGGGAAAAGGGGCAAAAATCGATCCAAAGTGTTTGTTGACGGCAAGCAAGCAGACGCCACGAGTTAATATAAAGGGAGTAATGATTCGGAGCCTGGAGTGTTCTATCATTAAAAAATTGTACCGATTGATATCTTTACTCAAAGAGAAAATAAAAGACTACTTTATAGCTCTATAAATACACTGCCAGTCCCAGGAATTTTGTGGTTTTGCATAATTTTAGAATAATATAGTAGTAGTCATTATTAATATTTATAGCATTAACTTTTGTGAACATTAAATTAAATTAATCATAAATTTGACGCAAAAACAGGGGTGAAAATATTAAATACTAATAATAAAGGTTTAAAATTGAATAATTTAGAATTTTTTTACATTAGGAAGGCGGTGAATAATAGAGCACCCCTAATTAATAACCAAATTAATTTTCCATATAGCCCTTTGTTTAATTTAATGTTCAGAAAAGATGGGGTAACACCCACTTTAGGCCCCGCCCCCTCTCACTCTCTTTCGGTAGACAGATGGTTCATTAGGCTAATCAGTGCATGTTTGTCCCTGACAAGACTAACACGCATGTGATCAATTATTATTTTTTTTTATTTTTATTTATTAATTTATTTATTTTTTTACATCTCAGACCCACAAAACATCACATTGATATTTGTCTGTAGGTGCATCAATACATATATATAAATAAATTGTATTTACCAGAAATACATTCATATTAATTAATTACAATAGATCTTATAAACTCAAATACAAATCTACAATACTATACAACAATACAAGAAAAAATACAAATATTACCAAAATCAAAATAAGTCTCTTTTATTTAATAACATATTCATTAATTCTGTATTTTGCCCTTTTTTATTAATATCCATTTTGACACGACATGGGATTTTATTTAATATTTTTGGTATGACATATTTTAATGTTCTTTGTCCATATTTATTTATGACCTTCGGTATTCGTAGTCCTTCTTTAACCGTAAATCTGGTACTATGTTTATGAATCAATCTATGCTTATATGTCCCATCTTCATGATATCGTGTAATTAGTTTGTACCACAAGATAGCATTAATTGGCATAGAGCCTTGTTTCTTGAAGAGTTCCTGTATATCTTTAGTAGCACTTTCTTTATTTATTAATTTTATAGCCGAATTTTGAATATTTTGAATTTTTCTAATATTAGTTTTGTAAGTTAGACCCCAGCTAGTTATTCCATACCTTATTACCGATTCCGCTAAAGATTGATATATAGTTTTCATAGTCTGTATCGGAACATAGTATTTAATCTTGTGCATACATCCCAATACAGTTCTCAACCTCTTACATACCTTATTTACCTGAATATCCCATTTGAAAAATGTATCTATGGTAATACCAAGATATACGTATTCATTAACTAATTCAATTTTTTCACAATTACACGATGCATTAATTCCGGAATGCAAGCAATCAAAATTATGGGAAATAATATTTATTTGATTACTCACAGTTATATGAGGTGACCTTACATTGGTGGAAGTGTAACAAAACTATGGTTGAGGTGTGAATGTAGTGGTGTAGTGTAGGTCCTGACGAAGAGACGGGTACGTCTCGAAACCGGTAGACCTAAAATTTGGTAGTGGTTTTTACAAAGTTAACTAACAATCTGTTAGTAGTAGTCAATTCAAAGCTCCCCTCATACATAAGCATAATACGCGTTTCACCTTTAATGAGGGATTAATCATACCGAGAATTAGCGAAGGGAAAAACTTCATTTCAAAATGAAGACTACAACACACACACGTTCACCAGTTTGAAGACTACAAAGTGTACACTACAATTGTAGTACTACGAAATGAAGTGAAGTAAATGAAGTGAAGTAATGAAGTAATTGTAGTATTAATGAAGTGAAGTAATGAAATGAAGTAATTGTAATAATAAGGAAGTGAAGTAATGAAATGAAGTAAATTAATTTTTAAATGAAATGAAGTATTTTTTTCCCAAATAAAAATTTAGCGAGCTAAAAAAAAAAAAGAGGTCAACGACAAAAATATTTAAATAAATGACGATATTTTCTCCAAAGTAACATTTGGCGACCTAAAAAAAAAAAAAAAGGTCGCCAGACAGATTTCTTCGTTCGATTCCAAAAAATTGTGTTTGTAGTTTGTAGTGTGCACTACACATCAAAATGTGCGAAGTGTGCACTTCAATGTAGTGTAGTACTACATTGTAGTAGTGAGTACAGAGCGGACCCATCACTACCGAGAATACGTAACAAATATGGCAGTAGAACGCTCGAATATACAGTTCCTAGAATTTTTAATTTACTTCCGCCAGAACTTAAATGCGAATATTCCTGTAATAAGGGCAAAATAAGAGAGTGGCTACTCGGTCAGGAGTTTATGTATGATTGAGAGTATGTTTAATTTACTATACTCATGTATTTTTTTTTGTATCACATATTAAGTTAGGTAAATGTATAAAATTAAGCTTAAAGATGAGTTGTACCGATTGTAAATATTAATTTTAATAATCAACTAATTTTAAAACTATTATATATCTAGATGAGCAAATTGATCGCTACCAAACAGCCACAAAAAGTGGCTTGGTAGGGTCTTAAAAATGTCATATTATATTGTTAGTATTTGTATGTTTCTCCTTTGTATTTGTTACTAGCTGTGCCCGCGCGGCTTCGCACGCGTACTTTTTTAGTACACTGTTTGGATCGTCATAGAACTTTCGCGAATCTTCTAGAACATTCTCAAAACTTTGATCTGGAATAACAAAAATACGCATATTGAAAGTAAGATAAAAATATACATGACATGCGTGCGACCTATTATGACGTACGCTGTAGAGACGCGGGCTGACCCTGTCCGCACCAAAGGACTCCTCAGAACAACTAAAATGAAGATGCTGAGACCTATTTTACTGGAAAAACTCTACGTGACGTGTCCAAAATGAAGACATAAGGAAAACAGAGTTAGATAGTTAGTTAAATTTGCATAAACCACTACCAGATTTTAGGTCTACCGGTTTCGAGACGTACACGTCTCTTCGTCAGGACCAACACTGCACTACTGTGTTCAATTCAATTCAATTCAATTCAATTCAATTCAATTTATTTCATGATAATATGTACATGACAAACAAAATGTTTAAGGCATACATATTAGGAAGTATATATCAAAAATGAAAATATTTAATAAATTAAAAATAACATAAAATCTGGTCAAAGGTGTAGGAGAATCCCGCTTCGGAAAACCCCCTCAGACACATGGAATATATCAATACCCAAAGCGATTTTGTTCAGCATAGCTGTGGCTCTTCCAACAGGCATAACCATCGGCAGGTTGGTCCTGTATATTGGAATGTGAAACAATCTATGCTGACGATGTCTAGTGTAATTATCAGGAACATACAAACCAATGCTCTGCATAATTTCAGGATTATCGATCATACCGCGCAACAATCGATAAAAATGTGTAATCAAATACACATTCCTTCTAGTCTCTAAACTATTGTAGCCAAGCATACCCTGGAGAAACTCGGTTGGGTAAAGCCAAGGATAATGCCCGTACTCTCTCATGTAGAGATATCTCAGAAACTTCTTTTGGACTTTCTCCACCATAAGAGAGTACTTGCCCTCATGTGGCCCCCAGATCATCGAGCCACTCTCGAGTCTACTCTGCACCAAGGAGTTGTAAAGAGTTCTGAGTACGCGAGTTCACAACGTTTATACACCACAACCATAGCATTGTTAACTTTTCACCAATATTTATCACAAGCGTGTTAATCTTGTCAAGGACAAGCATGCACTAACTAGCCTACAGAACAATCAAGAATCTACGAGGGAGAGAGAGTGGGAGGGGATGGGGTCTAAAATGGGACCAAATTACTGTTACGTCTTACCACAAAGTTAATGCTTCAAATATTAAAAATATTAATAATACACAAGGATAACTTGCAAAATAGAGGACATAGCACTATGGAGTAGATCCGGAAGGAGATTCTGGCGATGATCACGCAGCCAGAATGGGCAGTGACAGACTCGTGCATACATCAGCGAGTGAAATCCCCTCTGGACGACGCCTACCGGGAAGACCACCGAAAAGGTGTAGGGATAGCTGGACCTCGTCATCCCAGGTGGCGTAGTTTTCTGTAGCACATCAACATTTGATTACACACTTTTATCGATTGTTGCGCGGTATGATCGACAATACTGAAATTATGCAGAGCATTGGTTTGTATGTTCCTGATAATTACCTTAGACATCGTCAGAATAGATTGTTTCACATTCCAATATACAGGACCAACCTGCCGATGGTTATGCCTGTTGGAAAAGCTACAGCTATGCTGAACAAGATCGCTTTGGATATTGATATATTCCATGTGTCTGAGGGGGTTTTCCGAAGCAGGATTCTCCTACACCTTTGACCAGATTATACAGGTCACTTCTAATTGTTTAATAATTGTTTAATAATAAATTAGTATTTTAATACACAATATGTATATGTGTGTGTATGTATGTATATGTATATGTGTATGTATGTATACATATGTGTTTATGTATATGTGTATATGGATGTGTATGTATATGTGTATATGTATATTTTTAGATTTAAGTTAATAATATGTATGCATTGAACAGAATGTTTGTAATGTACATATTATGTAATAAATAAAAATTGAAATTGAAATTGAAATTGAACAGATCTACTAAAAGAAAAGAAGAAAAAGGCATGATGGCCAACGTTGGTTGAACGGATAGGGTACAAAAAGAAGAAAAGTGTACACACGTAACTATAACGCTTCTCCATTCTATCCTCTTCAGCAGAGAGCCCTTTAACCCTCACCCCTACAAATATTTCCCCTAAAACATAAAGCTTGATTGAAAAATGATTTCAAAAATAATTATAGATTATTTTTTGTGGCGAAAAACAGGGTCGTGGTCTTAAAAGGTATATTGTTTGACTTATCTTATGTTTGGCTTTGTGGGGAATATGCTCCCGCTCATACGGCCGTATATTCGGTATTATCTTAGAGAATCCGTATCGATTCTCGATTAACTCGACGTACAGCCACTGTATCGGCTAAGCACACTTTATCTCGCAGTAATAAATAATAAACCGCCTCCGTAAACAGCCGCGGCGGTTATTTACAGCTTTCCAGACCGGCTTTTATATTTTATATTAAAAATTACAGACAAATTTATCAATTTGCTCATCTACAACGCAATGGTCTGGAAATGATGATTTTAACTTCTTCAAAATTTTCAAAATCCCTTCGTGGCTCCATTTTATAAATAAAATAATTTTAAAAATTTAATTTTAGTTAAAATTCAACATATTCCGGGAGCGACCCCTTTTCAAGACTCGTAAATATTATGAAATACTTTTTATTATTATATATTGTGACGGAATGGCAAACAGAATGAATTGCGCACTGTCACAACACTATCGCGGGATCTAAAACGGCCTTATTTGTATACAACCTTCGGGAAATATCTATAAACGACTATAACAGCCTATACACTACGAGAACCTTTTCATAGGCACAAGAATAATCTAGAAAGTTCGAAAATACCAGCATCTGGATATAAATACCGGGAACGAATCGCCCCGGCACGGAAAATCATATTTTGACAGTTCTTTCGGTACGAAGTCGGCTGCGAGGCGACGACCGGGGTGGCCAATCGTGAGATGATCGAAGCGATAAATAAAACGAAATAATCGAGCGAGGTATCTAAATGACGAAATAAACCAGTGCGACATTTATGTGCGAGAATTGATTATTCTACGAGCGATAAATACGTGTTACCCAGCGATAATAAATTGCGAAATAGTGTAGATTAAATAATAGCGTTGATTTTAATACGTGTTAAGTGACTTTGTGTATTGAATAATCTTCTTCTTCTTTCTCTTAGCCCATTTCATTCGAAGTCGGCTCTCCTTATTCCTTTTTTCCACGATTCCCTTTTCTGGGCAATCGCTTCGTCCAATTGGGCATTTTTCAGGTGTGTATTGAATAATAAATTAATAATTAATAATAATTGAATAATAAATTAACAATTAACCAATAAATCGCTTATTATTTTCCAGTGTTTTCATTTGCCTCCCGCAGTCACGAACCGTGACAAAATTATGAAATACTTATAGGTACTGTTATAAAATACTATATTTAATGTTCAAGTAATGACAGATTAGTTGAAATGGGAGGGGATTAGAAGGGGCGTGGTTTCAAAATAAGTAGGTTTAAAGCAACCGTAACAGAAACAAGTTTTTCTTAATACTTATAATTTTTAATATTTCTTGGTTATCCAAGTAAAAACCCCCTGTAAAGCTATGCAAAATTTTAATTTTTTGCAAAGAGTGATTAGATTCTATTAGATGATTCACAAATTTTGAACAATTATTATTGTTGTTATTTATTTTTAACAAATACAGCAGAATAATCCAGAAACTCAAATTTCAAGGAAACTCAAGCCAGAAGAGGCCAAATGGCCGCAATAAAATTTAATAAACTAAAGAACTTACCATCACGCCGTTTCCCCGTGGGGGTAGGCAGAGAGGATAGAGCGCCATACTCTTCTGTCCTGACACACAACTTTCGCTTCGTCTACATTCATACATCTTCGCATGCAAACTCGACGGTTGTTCAGGCTTCTGCCAGGACCATCTGGTTAATCTGGTCAAGCCACGTCTTCCGTGGTCGTCCTCTCTTTCTCTAAAGAAAGAGAAAGAGAAAGAAATTTAATAAACTCTGAAGAGAAAGAAATTTAATAAACTCTGAAGATTTCTTGATCCTTCCCACAAAGTGCACTTTGATCCTACTGCACCCCTAATGATCCTGGAACCCGTTCTGGACACCAGGATAACAATTTGATGCGGTGGGTAATGGTCAGCGATAATGGAGAAGGGTGGTTTTAACATTTCCAAGTATGGGGATGGTATCCGAAGCTGCTTCTGCAGATCTGATAAGTAATGAGACTTAAACATAACCAGCATTGTACAATGGTCATTTTCTTAACACTCGAAGACCCCATGGCAAGAAGTTGTTAACCAACATTCGAGTCATTTTGAGATAATTAGACATTTGCATTTCGCCTTTGAAAGATATGTTTCATTGCTAATTCAAGATTAATTTTTATTGATTAATGTCACTAAAATATCAAAAAAGTATTTACAAAGTAAATAAAACACATTTATGTACAAAAAATAAAAATATAAATTTTTCCTAAGAAAACGTAGTTAAAAACCATTTTTCGCCTCTGGAAATCATTTTTAATAGAATAACACCTTTTTGAAATTGGTAAAACACGACCATCAAACAGCCCTTCGAAATCTATCCATTTTTACCATCCATTATCCAAAATTACATAAATACCTGCCATGTTAATTAATAATACAAAACATGGTATGTACCATTTAAAATTATTGAAAAATAATATATAAGTACATATTATAATAGTCTTCAAATAAAAACAAATATTTACGACAGTACTGCCAGAGAAAAATTTATATTAAAAATAAATAATCCAATCAAATTAAAAGGTGTGTTTATTTCATAATGATGGCATGAACATGTTATTATTGAAGATAACATGTCCTTAACTGATTTGATTTTTATGAAAAAGTGTAGTTAATATCTTCATCCCTATGATTTGAATATGTTCTAATTATTTTTAAGTTCTGAACTTATTTCCAATGGAAAGAACGTACAATATTTATTTTTGACAGCTTATTAACACTTTTTGACAAAAATGTTAGTTAACAACTTCTTGCCATGGGGTCTTCACTTTATACCCAGTTATCATTGAGAAAAATCTATTTCAGTATTATGGTTGATGCATAAATGAGATATTAGAAAACGTGCACAGTATAAAATACCTAGGTGTAATTATAGATTCAAAACTAACATTTACAAAAAATTTTGAAATATTATGAAGAAAATCGCAAAAATTGTCTTTACTTGGAATAAAAATAAGATATATAACTTAAAATACAAGTTTATTAATATACAATACTATGATTATTATTCCAGTATATTATTTATAAGCAACAAAGGAATGCTTACAGGCTCCAGTACACGATTTTTGTATTTGCTCTCGATTTTGCTAAATTTAACGTAAACTTATTAAATCATTTTGCAAAACCCATAGCTAAACAGGTTTTTAATCAATTTTATTATGACAGATCCATTTACTTTTGAAGTATTTAAAAAAATATATGAACAAATATATTGTTATAACATCAAAAAAATTATAACCCCGAAACACTACTTTAGTTTTCATGCAATAGAGTTATCTTTGGTACACTAATCTCGTATATTTTCAAAGAATGACCATATATTTTATTTATAAAATGATTTAAAAATATTGAAAAACAAGTGGTGCTATTCAGATATTAATAGTTTTCGACAACTTGTTAAATATATCGTTTTGAAAAAGACAAAAATTAAACGTTCTTTTTCCTACATTGCAGTATCCATTAAACCATTAAAACATTGATTATTTTAATTAAATTTTACATGCCTACTAAGAAAATTTCATTGTCATTTATATAAAAATACTCAAAAAATTATACCTCATACTCAAGAAGTCGAATTAATTTAATCGAAACTCTTCGACATTGAATTATATTGAAGAGTTTTTATTGGCATTTACGTCACGACTTCGTACATACTGCTTGACAGGTGAAAACCGTTGTTTCCCAGGCTTTGTTCTAACTCACTTTTTGCTCTTCTTGTCCTTGGGTAGTAGGTCCTTCTGTCATATATAAAGCAGTGCGCGTAATATTGGAATGCAATAGAAGAACAAAAATTACGAAAATGTTGAATGAACGAAAATTAAAATAAATTAACAAAATATTATATTTTGGTAAATATATTTATAATGAGACATGAATCATTGCCCAAATACTTTAATAACAAAATAAAACTAAATAAGGATTTTCATTCATATAAAACAAGAAGTGATGACAATATCTAAGTGAAAGGAACAATCGAATGAATAAAAAAAATGCAGGTTTTCGGAGAGTAAAACAAAATTTGGGAATTTCGTTTGTTTACAAAATATCTCCTAACCTAACCTAACCTTTACTAATCCTATTTAAGAAATATTTCTACAAAACTGAGAAATAGTGTGAATTTGAGTGTTAAATTAAATTCGTGTTAATTAATCTTTGTCAATTTATTAAAAATATAAAATAAGTAATTAATTTAAGAATCGCCAGTTAATTTTCATTTATTTCCTAACGCCACATCCCGCGACAGTACGTATGAATGTGGACAAGTCAAATGTGGCATTCTATCCTCAGCGTTTACAACTTTATGATTAGTTTAATATATGCATAACTTAAATTTCTGACGGTAGTTAAATAATAATAAATTTGAATATCTTTATAGGCGTTTTGGAGAAATTTTTAAATTTTGGAATATCTGGAGCCGGAAGTACTTGCGTAATTTAATAATATGAATTAAACATGAGTCCACTCCAGGCGTCCCTTGGCCCTTCAGAACAAGAGCAGGCTGGGTAGCCCACCACAACACTAGTCTTCAATGTCGTCAGCCCATCGTCAAACAAGATCTTTGTTCATCAGGGCTAAATTGAGGATGTGACGATAAGAAGTGACTCATCATGTCCTTGGTTATCATGATGGTTATGATGATAACATTTTTTTGTATAACCTTAAAATTATTAATATTTTATTGTATAACCTTAAAAATCTATAAGAATATAACTTTAATTAATTTCAAGTGTTTAATTTGCCTCCTACACCCACGATCCTATGACGATACTAAAAAAACAAACCCATAAATTCCAAGTTTTTATTATACTCCCTTTGTCATTTACTAGTTGAAAAAGGTTTGGCGCTTACTTCAAGCGTTGGGCTTGAGTCGATTTTATTACTACGATTGGGAGTAATAAAAAATTTCGAAAAACCCGAAATTATACTATAATTATTATTTTTTTAACGAAAATTTGTTAGATCATTTTTATCGTTGCCACGAGTCTGCGTGCAAAGTTTCAGCTTGATTGGATCACGGAAAAAGGGTTAAAAATCGATCCAAAGTTTTTTCGACAGACAAGCAAGCAGTTAAAAGAAAAGGAGTAAAAAAAATAGTAAAATATTTTACGCTTGATTTGTCAGTTGTCGCAACAGGGTTGCCTGTGAGCTATGAATATATTCTGAACCCATGTATAAAACATTAGCAGACGAAGTATCTTACAATTGTCCAATTTCCACCGAGCCGTACAAACAAGTTTAATATTACCGAGACCCCTTCCCAGAAGCCCAAAATGTTTCATGATATAATCATTATTCTCTTTATCTGTGTATTTAATACTTCTCAGAAATTCATCTTTCATATCTTCTTTGACCAGTGCACGCTCGTCTATAACAGCCTTTATATTAGACAATTATTATTATTATTATTATTACTATTATTATTAAATAAACTCCACAATTACACATATAGAAATAAAAACAATTGTTTTTTAGTTCTACATTTTTAATTTTCTGAGACGCGTTTCGCCTTATGAGGGCATTATCGATCTAAATATTTTACATTCAACAACTTCTATTATATCAAAAGTATTAGAAAGAGATGCTATATAATTTTAAGAATTCAATTCAGGTTTTTTCTATATGATTCTAAGAAACAATTCTGTTCAAACACTAATGACAAGTAATATTTACATAAAGATGAGGATAGATTTACAACTGAATATAAATGTGATATACTTGGTAACAAACTATGTTACTTGTCATTAGTGTTTGAAGAGATTTTTTTCATAGAATCGTACAGAAAAAACCTTAATTATTTCTTAAAATTATACAGCATCTCTTTCTAATACTTTTATAGTTGTTGAATGTAAAATATTTAGATGGATAATGCCCTCATAAGACGAAACGCGTCTCAGAAAATTAAAAAGGTAAAACTAAAAAACTATTGTTTTTATTTCCATATATGTGAAACTCAGAAAACTTATTTTGAATGCATAAATTTCAATTTTAATTGATTGGTTTAGGTTGTTACGCGAGCTTTAAAAACATATAAATTACCATATTTTAATCTTTGAAGTTCTGAAACTAATCGGCCATTTAACCTTCACATTTAACTTCATAAAATTTAAGATTTATTAAACTTTTTTAATCAAATTCAAATTGGCATTTTGCCAAAGCAGAAAAACTTCGATATAACGGAATAATTTTACTATAGAATGTTTCGCAAATAAGGAATAATATTCACAGTCAATTTGCACTGATAAAGATATGTTATAATATATTTACGATAAATTTAGGCGAAGCTACGTGTATGAGAAACGTATATGGAAGTCTTTTTTATACGATGGCCTATGGTTTACAACCTGCAAAAAATGGCTTAAGTTGTAAACACAATGCAATGTTCACCAATTCTATCGTAAGAACATCTACACATTATGAAATTTTTGAAAATTGTATATATTTTTCCAAATTGGAATCATTCACATATTTGAGGGGACTATGTTAGAGATATCTGTAGTATTTTCTCATTTCAAGCATATTCTAGTGTATTTTTTGTATATATATAACAACCATTAACATATCGTAAGCACTATAAACGTCCAAAAAACATACATACTTTCCCATACAAACAGCTTCGTCCCTGTGTGTTATTTTGTTCTTAAAAAAAGATTATAAAGGGGATGATTTCCCACCCGACTGGGAGAATTCTTCCGTGTTCAGTGTCTGTGGTCGCGTATATGAATGTGTAAAGTGTGAGTAGCTTGTTAGTGTAGTGGTCATCTGATCATCGCCTAGTGATCTGGTGGTTGGTGGTTCGAGCCATTCCAGGACACCGGCAAGGTAGTCCTATTTTCATAGTACAGCCTTTTAGCTTACTTTGAGAAAAGTATGAATATTGATGCAACACGTATTCCTCGAATCTATATTTTTTAAAAAATAATGTGTTCAGAAAAGCTAATAAATGCATAAAATTGAGATTAACCTAGAGTGCTTGTAATACTAATTGTTCGATTTTGCGATATATTTAAACAATCTTTAGTGATTGGGTTGCGAACAAGAATATTCCCTGTACAGACTACAATGATCGTCGACAGAATGGTCTTCGCTATGGCTTACGAGAGGCAGCACTTGCCCTTGATTGGGCGAAATGATTGTTGCGTTATGACTTATACGAGGCTTGAAGGCAGCAGGAACAGAGGGCGTCCGCGAAAGACCTGGCATAATCGAACAAATTGGAGAATTTCCCTGTAAAAACTTCAGTAATCAAGAGCGAGTATGAGAAGATGTATGAATGTGATCGGATGTGCCAAGATAGAAGAGTGTGACGTTTCATACTTGCTGCCTATCCTGCGAGAGAAATAGCGCAATGGTCAGTAAGTTTAAATTGAGGTTATAAGTAAAATAACTCTTACAAAATTGAATGCTTCAAGTTGATCAAAAGGCCAAAGACGGATCGAGGCAGCTGTATGGGGTTCTCCGCTGCCGCTGCGTTTTGTACCTTTTGACTGGTTGGCTCGAACAAATTAAGGCTTAGGTCCAACTTAGACTCCGGTCTTGATCAGATAAGACATAAGGCTGTTGTAACTAGAAACTGGTAATCCTCGAAAGCGAGGACCCGAGGATCAATTTTCGGATAATTGCTAATTATTATTTTATATGCTTGTTTGGGAATCATATCCCTGAATGGACTGTAATCGTAAGATTTTGGCTCAGGAACAGGTGAGACAAGAATTGAAATGGGATCTGGCTTACCTGGATATCCTCAAACAGGACACCAATATGTCACATTTATTGACCCATAAAGGAATAAGAGCTTCTTGCACTTCTTCAGTCTGTTTAATTATTTTCTTAAGTATGCACGACGTAAGAAAAAATCAAATGTATACACCCGCGTTTGTAAGATTCGTAATGGTGGTTGACGGCTGGTAGTAAAAATTGTTTTCTTGTCCGTCACTATCTTCAGCGTCACTTTTCCTATACTGCCACCATCTTTTTCTTCATACAATGGTCACCGCTCAAGCCGCTCACTTCTTTGCCGACTCGTCCCAACGGCTTGAGGTCACGCAGTCGCTATGAGTACGTGCTTGCCGGAGTCTTTTGGATTCAAAATAATGCCAGAAGCAAAGAAGCACCATTCTCTAGATGCTGCCCTTACAGTCGTTACTCGTAATAGGTTCAGTCAAAAGAAATTAAATATTCGTTCGCTCAAACTATTACTAAGCCATTCGTCCGGGCGAACTGCGATCCAGCTCGCTGTGCAGTTAACTATTTAAGCATTCCACACCCAAACCTCCGGTAATGGGCTAAACCCTGCAATGGCGAGGCTCTAAGACGGCTTAATTAATATGGGAGGGATGGTCCGAAGCCTGACCACTGGATAGGGAATGTTGAATATGGAAATCAAGCTTCGATCTCCGTCCGCTTTCAATTTAGGGGTTGTTGCTAACAAAATACTACAATTATTTATGGGATCTTGTATTGATGGATTAACAACACAGAAACCTATCTACAATTTGTAAAATTTTTAGGAAATACGCAAACGATGTTTTAAAATTATAAAAAATTAACCTATAAAAACCTTTTTATTTTACTCCCTTTCTTTGTAAATTAAGTTTACCATCATGGAATAATTGATTGACTGAAAATGAAACACGTCTAGACAAATAGCTATGTCAAAATCTCTAAAAATATCTCTTTATTTTTTTATCTTCCCAAAAAACCGAAGTGTGCTGTCATCTATTAACCAATTGTCATAAATTTTCGAAATTCGTAGTGAAGTACCTATTATACCTACCGATGGAGTAATTCAAATTGTAAATATTCCGTGACGTTATCGGGCCGCCGGCGCCGTTGGTAGTAATCAAACTTTTGTAATGATTCCAATTTGAAAAAACCATTACAATTTCTAAAAATCCAAAATTATCCTATAATTATTATTATTTTTTAACGAAAATTTTATAGATCTTTTTGATGGTCACCACGTCTGCTTACAAAGTTTCAGCTTGATTGGATCACGGAAAGAGGTTAAGAATCGATCCAAAGTTTTTTCGTCAAGAAAACAAGCAAGCAGACGCCACGAGTTAAAAGAAAGGAAGAAAAAATATTAATAAATACGTGATCAGAAGGTTGCGCATTCAAATCACGTCGAGGTCACCAGTTTGGCGGGTTAGATGTATTCTGAGAAGAAGAAAATGCTCACCCGACCAAAGACATATCTTTCGTGTCGACACGTGACGTGTATTGTGTGAGCGCGTGTAGTGTGTGAGATGTATCAGCAGAGGCAGGATAAGTAGATGAATACAGGGAGTAATTTATACTCACGATTAACAGTGTTAATTTATTTACTTTGAGTAGAGATAGATTGAATGTGATGGCTACGGCTGTCAGCGAAAGATTGGTCACACTAGCGACCGAAGT
Organism: Agrypnia vestita; assembly: GCA_016648135.1. Classification (NCBI taxonomy): domain Eukaryota; kingdom Metazoa; phylum Arthropoda; class Insecta; order Trichoptera; family Phryganeidae; genus Agrypnia; species Agrypnia vestita. Next base: position 59,525 of record JADDOH010022990.1, on the reverse strand, counting down.
CTAATTACCTGCATCGGCCTCTGATTGGTGAATGGCGGCTCCATGCGTACGGCTAGAGATGCAAGGGATCTCGACCGCCACAGTGCCTTTCGGCGATATATCTTCACATTTTAATTATGTGAATGGCTAATTGAAACTCGATCATTTCGCTGGACATCTATCGCCCCGAAACTCCACGACAGATCACACCGGCCGTCGTCCGCGGCTCACTTCGCACCGATCGAAATCTCAAAACAATCACCCTCGCGCAGTTGCCTGTCTCACTTTAAAATTGACACCGTTTCTTAATTCGCACTAATTACTTTTTTAATTATTTTTCAATCTATGTCCCGATTAGTCGAGTTAAAAATATCAATGTGGTTGTAATCTTAGTTGAATGAGTTTATGGTTAATTAGATGAAGAAGTATTGTTCAGAGTTCCAAAGAGGGAGATGAACAGTGAACAGTAGGTGTTTTGATTTGGAATATTTAACGAAGTAGATACATTAGTTAATTTATTTGAGAATGCTACTGATTAAAATTTTAAATAAACGAATAGCAAATATAAAAATTACTATAACGATAAAACAATAAAAAATAAATATTTAATTTCTTCTAAAAAGGACTGGAGCGTCATCCAACAATTTAGAAAAGTATGTTTTATCGCTGGTCAATCAATACACGCACTGAATCGATTCCCTGGTTTCTGTGAAATCGCTGAACTGTCACAAGAAACAATGTTATGTTATTTATGTATTTCTTTTATGCAATAAAGGCGTATCTAATGGTGTCGGTCTGTGAATGGTTTTGTTTTTTGCAGCCGTGCCGCCTCGCACCGGTTTATACTAAATTGTAGCTAAAAAAATGTCAACCTGGAGGCGAATGACAAGGACCGATATGGGAGCTTTTGCTCATAAAACGGTCCTGGGTAAGCGGTGGGCACCATTCACTGTGGTTACGTTACACTTTAAATAGGGAGTGTCATTTCGTGAACGTTTGGATACGATCGACTGAACTCTAAACCTTTCTATTAATTTCTAATGTACTGTTAAACATACACAGTGCATGAAAATGTTCGATTACGTGACATTATCAAAATATTTTTGTTTTCTAAAGATGATTGGCAAATTCCGAATAAGTATTGCTATTTCAACATGCTCCTTAATTCTTACATCAAAATTTTTACAAGTTTTACTTTATAAAATGATTGCATTTGATACTCACTCAATTTCCAAAGAGAAAACTTCTCCCCTAACTCGAGCCTGACGTGTCCGCGTGGCAGAAACCCCTTGTCGCATGCGTCACTTCACAAGATATCCTAAAACACACAACGTCTTGTCACTCTGAAAGGAAGATTAATGGAGACAATTTTGTCTAAACACGACGCGAGTGGGACCGGCCATTTCAAGAAGAGAAATAGGCTTTCCCGCGCGTGGAAAAAATGTGAAAATAAACAGGAAGTCGACTTTTTAAGTTCAGACCTCCTGTCCCTCCTGGGCCCCTCCGACGCAACTGTCTCGGGCCAGCGCTGCGCAAGCGAAGAGGCGCGGTACTCGTTTTATCACCCGCAACCGAGATCCGACTGAAGACCGGAACTTAAGTACCATTCGGTTGTAATTGCGAATTCGATGGCTTCATTTGGAGGCTTTTTATTTTATTTTTTAAGACACTTTTCCGCTCAAAGGCAGATCTGTACAAGCTTGACCATATTTCAAAATTTTAAATAAGACATATTCAAGAACACATTCTTATTGTGAAGTATATACAGAAAAATCAAATTCACGAAAAAATATATGGCTGCTACCGGGATTCGAAAGAAAAAGAAGAGATCCGTGGTTCGAATCCCGGTAGCAGACAAATATTTTTTCGTGAATTTGATTTTTCTGTATGTCTTTCTAATTGATTAATTAATTTGGTTTTCAATTTCACAGAACTTTGTTCTGAAAAAATTGCAGCTTCACATTAAGAATATGTTCTTGAATATAGTATATGCATCAAATGTGTCCAAAAATAAAAATAAATTAAACGGTTAATTCTGGCGTCCATCTAGCGGTAGAATTACAAAGTAATTTGGACCTTCTGTATTTAAAAAAAGCGGATTACTCTAAAAATGGATAATAAATGTTGATCAATTAATAAAATGAGACTAACAGATAAGGTCGATGTATCCACGGAAATATACAAGGCTTCTGTAGCGTAATTGAATAACGCGCCTGCGTCGGAAAGGAGGAGATACGTAGTTCGAATCCCGGTAGCAGTCAAATATTTTTTCGTGGATTTGATTTTTCTGTACGTCTTTCTAATTGATTAATTAATTTGGTTTTAAATAAGATCTTCAATATGATTTTGTGGTGACAATATTAATATAATCATAGATGTCTCTCGGAGTTGACCTGTGCTTAGAATGCCAGAGGAACGAATACGGAGAAGAATCTTTTGGCAATCCTGGAAGGAAGACGGCGGCCAGGTCGCCCCAGATTAGGCTGGGAGAGGCGACAAAAAAATGTGTACGAAAACAGAATGGGTGTGGACCGTTTGACTCATGCAGAAGTAGCAGAAGTAGTAGAAGTCAGGGGAATATAGAAGCACTTTGCCGAGTTTTGGGCTTGAGCAAGATGGTGATGAATATTGATATAACCAATAAGAGTACACTTTGTTTTCACCACTTAGTTGTTGAAAATACTAACATATTTCGGGGCCAATAGTCCCTTCATCAGAGTACCACGTATATTAAAAAATTAAAAATCAAGACTCCAAGTGTAGACAATAACAAAATAAAAATATAATATATTAGAGATAAATGAATCATTTAAGTACTTATATGAAATTAATTTTAAAAGGTGAAAGGACTTGGTTATTTATAATATTTAATTTACTATTTATATTCTTTCTTATTTCCAAAATTTCTAATTTGTCCAGCTGTGAAATCCTGTATAATTTGTATGCAAAATTTGTAAAACTTAATTAATATCAAAAAAGGGATCTATTTCCAAAAGACGATTAGAAAATTTAGAATAATTATTGCTACTTAAATATCTCAAGTGCTCCTTAAATTTAAATTTGTTTTCGTATTAGTTACTCATCTCCTGTATATTTATTTTGTTATTGTCTACACTTCAATTTTTTTTTTTAGTATTCATTGTATCCTGATGAAAGGATCATTGGCCCCGAAATTTGTAGGTATGTATTTTCAACAGAAAAGTGGTCAAAACCATTAGGGGACGGTCAAAGCACAGACTGAGCGATTTGCGTCTTGATTGGATACAATAGAGATACAGGCAAGATATTGACTAATTGGAGGCTAAGAAATACAATTAAAAAATTACAACCTTCTGCCAAAAACCTTAAAAAAATTAAACCAATTATAAGTTCGATATGAACACAAAATAAAAGATCAGCGATTTTTATCTTCAATATATACAGATAGTTGTGTCAACCGACCCTAGGCTAGACGCAGTGCTAACTGCCCGCTGGCTAATGGAAGAGAGAGAGCGTGCTTTTTAAAGGAGATCACTAGAGATCCCCGTGCCTCTTATATGGAAGCAGCGGACATCGAAGAGGGTATCTCCACAGTTCATCTCTACTTACTTGACAGCTGTTCCATGCTTCCATGCTCTTCCATTTTCCCAGAAGTAGAACATCCCATGCAAAGAACTTTCATCCACCGGGCATTCTAACATTATTGATACATTTAACATCAGCGTCGCCTCATTGAAAAGGCGTATATGAATCTGTATCATTTAGTTAAAAGTTATCACCTGGTTCACTCTGACCAATCATCTACAACTGACACCTTGAACTCTCACTTCACACATCTTCCTCAACCGTAATCTCAGCCACGTCACCCTTTTTTCCTCTCAATCCCCCTTCAATCTGCTCTTTTTTAGTCTATTTTGTATATTTCTTTATTCTGACTTAGTTTTTTGATTACTTTGATTTGTACCTAAATAAATAAATTAAAAATTAAAAACCTCTTGAAATTCCCACGAGCTTCTCGTTCTATTTTGTTCTTAATATTCTTAACAACTTATTACAATTTAATATCCGTGAAATGAACTGGTGTGACTACTCCGCCCATAAGCACGATCCGCAGCTCTTTTATACGAGTAAAACGTTTATTTTTATGAGTGAATTGTATTGTATACATGAAATTTATGTTCTAATATAGACTTATAATAAATATATAATTTTAAAAATATCGTATTTTTCTTTATTCTCGTCAAATTTCTTTATATCATATTAAGTTTATTTGCTTCATAACACTATGATTTATATCATAGAATTCTATTATTGAATTAATCATTATCCACTACTTGTTTAAATTATTAAATTGTTGAGTTTTTTAAAATTAAATAAACAGTAAAATGCAAGGAGCCACAGGAAGATGGAAAAATAATCACACAAAGAGACAGTAAAAGGAACGTCTCAATAAGAGATCAAAACAATTGACTCATCACTACCAAGTCTATGTAGCTTGCGAAATGATGAGTGCATGTGGTAGTTTGTTATCACATTTCGGCAGAGCGAAAATCTCTCGAACGCGTTGACGTTTAATATTCGGCAAAAATTAACCCGCTATCTTTGAAAAGTTGCGCATCTCTGCCGCAGTGACTTGATCACTTTAATTTAAACTGATGGCTGAAAGCGTTCGTCGTCCTCTCGGAAATATTAATGGCAGTTGCTTTAAATAATGGCACGTTAAAGGCATAAAACTAAAAGTCTACGACTTTAAAACGAGCCACTAAACTAGTGCCGGAAAAATAAACCCCAACTTAGGACATAAAAATCTGCAAAGCAAAAGATTGTCTAAGAAATTAATCATGTCCTTGGTATTTTTTTAATTTACCCTTCAAAATGACGCGTAAATAACACCCAGGCAGTAAATCACATAGATTAATAAATACAGCACAATTTAAGAAATGAGAATAGCACTCAATGAGATGGAAATTAAAAAAATACTTATTTATTACGTTCTCATATTTGTATATTAATTTTCAATAACAAAATGCCAAAATATTTTTTGAACAAAATTATTGTAAATAGTGACGTGCATACATATATCACCAGAAATAGGAATAGAATATGAATACCATCTAAGAAAAAAGCATATACGCAGAATTGTCTAATGTACAGAGGCGTAAAATATATAATATATGTTGAGATGCCAGAAAACATGAAGAATATAAATAAGATTAATGAATTTAAAAACAAATACTATAATTATTGTAAAAAAAATATAGAATTGTAGAGCAAAAGATGTATTATTTATTATATTATAGATTGCACCATAGATTAAATTACATGTAAATGTAAATATGTAGTTTATTATGTATAGTGTATTAGTAATAGATTTTAGAATGTAAAGTGTTAAATACTAGTTAATATACAGGTAATATTAACTAAACTGTAGGCTGGAATTGGCAAAAGGAATGACTGTAGACTGAATGCGATAGAAATGCGGTCACTAAGACGCTTGTGTGGAAAATCTTTGGTCGATAGAGTGAGGAATGAACAAATTAGACGTGAATGCAATGCTGGCTGTAGTGTGGTAGATAGAATAAAGAAAAGAGTGCTGTGATGGTTTGGTCATGTGGAACGTATGAACGAGGAAAGGATGCTTAAGAAAATATATGAGACTAGTTTTGAAGGCAACAGGATTAGAAGGCGTCCGCGAAAGACCTGGCATGATCAGATACTACAAGTATTGAAGACGGCCCCGTTATAAGCCGCAACAACCGTAGAACTTGTATGAGAAGATGTATGAATGTGGCCGAAGCAAAAGTGGTGTGCCAGGATAGAAGAGTGTGGCGTTCGATCCTCTTTGCCTACCCCTGCGGGGAAACGGCGTGATGGTTAGTTAGTTAGTTAGTTAAGAATAAATAAAATTACCTCGCCGGCAATCCAACCCGGAACCCTCGATGTGAGAAATCAGTATCATACCCATTGAGTCATGAGGGCCGCCATTATTAGACATTTCATCAAACTGAGGTTTGAATGTAATTTTTTTTGGGGCTTGGTTCATCGCCCATGAAGTGAAATCTATAAAAAAATTCTGTGGCGGACGGGGACCAAACTCCATCTGGCGTTGGATCCTCCAAGCTTCGCCGGCAGAACAAGTTACCAAAGCTGACGCTAGGGCACCGTAAACGACGGACTAAAAGCTTTCTCTCACTCGCCACAAGACTAGTTGCAATTTCACGTGCGAAACAATATACAGAATTCCCGCATTTCATTTTTAAATCCTTTAAGTTATTTGATTTCTTGCAGAAAAATCTTGGAAGTGAAAATTAACACGCTTCCCGTCATCCGAACGAGCTGAAATTTTCATATGTCGATGTGCAATGCATTCCAACATACTTGGAGTCACGCATGTACACATGCACACAAACATGCAAATTTATCTCAAATGTAGAACATTACAAAAAAGTAGGCAAGTACCCACTTTCTTGTACTTTTCTGAAATTATTAAGAAAAATATTTATAAAAATTATTTAAACCAAAGAATTTATTATATTAGTGAAAAATAATTTTAAGTACGTTCTAGGACGAGAAATTACCGCAAACTAAAACTATCCCCGCATACCAAGGTAGCCAACTGAAGAAAGCATGCAAACACAGGATTCCTATTGAATTAATAAATATTCTCAATATTTCTAACTTATCTTTTGTAAAACGTTGACCTATTCTTTGATTGACAGTCTCGTCTCGGTCCATTCATCACTAATCGCTCTTCTTTCCAGAATATTCACACTACCAGAATACTTTATTATTATTGTACGCTCGGTAGGTACTCTCGTTATTTATTGTCGCTGGTCGCACTGAATTGCCGTTTCGCTTTTAATCTCTAGTTTCACAATCCATGGTCTCGTCTCGCTTGCCAAAACCAGCAGTTATTCCGCGCGCGCTTTCCGCATAATTTTTAACCGCTCGAACTCCAGAAACTTCTAGCATATTTTAATACATAAGTATTGTGGGTCAAGCTTTTATATTATTTTGCAATTAGAAGTTGTTAAATATGTACATTTTTTAATATTACGTTTTAAGATTGTTTGACTATTTAAAAGTTATATTCCCTATCGGCTATTATCAGTCATTAATCATGCTATGAAATTCGGATTAGCAGAACATCCCTAAATCAAATAATCTTATTTGTTATCCAACTGTCAAACTAACAATTTGACAACTTTCACTTTCGTAGGCAGTAGACTGCCTACCGGATCGGTCGTATCCGATCTGATAGGCCTACATGAATGATTAAATTATTTTTAAATGATTTAAGAACTTTGCTAATATAACTAGTTTTAAATGTTTTTATATTTTAAAAAAGCTCACATGTTTATTCATCACTCCTGAGAGTTCCGGCAAAAAATAAAAATTAAATTTGAAATATTATTAATCGAAAAACCCTGCTTAAGGCTACAGGCTGTTGATATAGGATTTCTACGAGGAACAGTAGGAGTTACCAAGAGGAACGGGATCAGAAATGCTCACGTAAGAGAATGTCTCGAAGCAGGACCCTTATTGACGTTTATCGAGAAATCACAGTTACGGTGGCTGGGGCGTATCTTGCGGACGCCGGACGATAGACCGCCAAAGCGGGTATTCCAGACGGCAAATGACCAAGAGGCCCTCCTAGGACGAACTGGCGAAGACAGTTGGAGGACTGCTGCAAAGCGAGGCTGCAACTAAATTAAGCTGACGTAGAGAGCGAAGTCCAATAAGTTTTTTGGGCCCTTGTAAATGATGAAACCAATCACTTGGACACATTAAACATAAAATTGTTTCGCCTTCTCCATTCACTCGTATTTGATATATCTGTTTAAAGATGAAAATCGTCCAGGGTTGCCTGCCTAATTTAACTTTAAGAAAACCTAGATTAATTTTAAGAAAAAAATCATCCGCAGATAACAGAAAGCTCAAGTTTAGAATAACATTTTGAATATTATTAATGACAATAGAAAATAACCAACATAAAAAATAGACCTAGGTTAGAGCCTTGCGGGACACCCGAGAATGTACAGAAACACCCTGACGCGAATAGATCATTAGATCGGAGAAACCGATCTCAATCTTCCTTTTCAATAAGACATCATTTTAGGAACAATCTACATACGCGATGTCCCGGTGGTATTGTATGAAGAAAAATGTGTTTAGGTCATTTTAGCCAAAATGAATTTAAGTCATGCCTGTTCTCAGGTACAAATAAAAAAGGCATTATATTTTTCGGAACAGGCTGTTAGACAAACTAAACCAATTGAATCGCACTGCATGCAAAATGCAGTATATTTAACATTTCCGCAAACCTCTATTGCAAGACGCCCCGGGCAGTATCACAAAGTTCTTCACCCCGTAGCGGCCCTGGTAGCTTTCCGAAGTTGGTCACATTGACAAGTATAAGGCAGTTTCACAATGTGTAAGCCGCCATGTTTAATTTACGGCCCACGTACGGCGCCTCCTATCGGCGAAGTTGGCAACTAAACTTGAAACTAATGTCGAAGACGCTCCCTCACTGCTACATTGCCGTAACGGACACCGATGTCTGGACCGAGACCGTGACCGGTCAGGGGTATGGGGTTATTTATCAATTCAGATAATATTTCCCGAAAAACTGGGAGAACAGTTAATGTAATAAAAATGTAACAGAATAAATTATATCAACAAAATGTTATTTATGTTAGTATATGACCACGAATAATAATAATACTACAGAGGAGATCCAGAAGCGCATAGTGAGCGTAAATTGCTATTTTTTCCGCCTAAAAAAGAAGATAAAATCCAGACTGCTGTCCAGAAACACCAAGATATTAGTGTACAAAACGCTTATTAGGCCAGTGCTCACGTACGCAGCTGAGACGTGGGTACTAACTAAGAGGAATGAGCGAGCACTGGACGTTTTTGAAAGGAAAATTTTGAGGCGTATCTTCGGACCGGTTCTAGAAAATGGACTTTGGCGCAGGCGTTACAACAATGAGCTCTGTACTCTATTTAAGGAGCCGAACGTCACAAAATTTATAAAACTGGGAAGATTTCGGTTGCTGGGTCATGTGGAGAGAATGTCCGAGCATCAAGCACCAAAGTCCCTGCTGAACTCAAGGCCGATAAGGCGAAGGAGCTTAGGAAGGCCAAAATTAAGATGGAGTGACAACGTCCTCAAAGATATCTCTGCCTTAGAGCTTCGAAACTGGAGAGACCGAGATGAGTGGAGGGAAATTATTGAGGAGGCCAAGACCCACCATGGGTTGTAGTGCCAAGAATGATGATGATGATATAACCACTAAAAATTACTTTTTGATGTGTAACATCTTTCCTCTCGCTTTCCTGTAATCTGTGGCAGTGATTTCGTGAAAAAGGACGGAAATTCGTAACAGGAAATAAGCGTGCGCGGAGCACGCGCGATGGGCAAGAAATCATCTTTTATAAACAAATCAAGCAACTGACATCGCAGCAAAGACGCACACTACCAACCGATGCTTCTGATTTTGTATGTATGTTGCTAGGCTGATGTCAAGCGTGTCGATATTGTAACTTTGATATATTTTGGCTTACATCTTCGAAAAAATCCAATAAATACTCAATTTTTTTTACACTAATATGAACAATAATTACCCTTGATGATTAACATTCTCAAATTTTATGTAATTTATGTGATTATTTTAAAATATTTATTCTAAGTTTTCATACAAAATGTATAGCGGCACACTACCGCCATCTATGAAAATAAATAAAAACATATATTTGACCAATCACATTTCTAAACAAAATGCGTATGTAGATACACGGTACCTACCAAGTGCGGCAAAATTCAATAATCAATAAATGCACATACATTTTCATTACTTGTATTTACTAATTGATAAATATATAGATATTAGCTTTTTTAAATATTGTTTAAATGCTTTGCTTGCATTGAAACAAATGCTCAATTGATATTTTGAATAGAGAGATTTACAATTAAAAATAAAATAAGTATAGACAGTATTGATAAGTGCTGCTCAATTATATTTTTAATTGTGAGAGTGTCAAATGCTACACATCATATACGACTACTGTAAGTCTCGCTCATTTTTTTTGTCTACCGGTTTTGAGACGTAACCCGTCTCATTGTCAAGAGAACCACTACTCAAGCATGTACATAACACTACACACCACAACCATAGTATTATTTACATACCAACCTTCGCAAAATACTCTTCACACGCGTGTTACTCTAAATAAATAATACTACGGTTGTGGTGTGTACATGCTAGTGTAGTGGTTGTCCTGACGAAGAGACGGGTTACGTCTCGAAACCAGTAGACAAAAAAGTAATTTTTACTAGTTATATACTCACATAAATAACATTTTGTTAAAATGGCTGATCACAAAATAAATGCTTTAAATATTTAAAATATTAATAATGTTAAATTATGTCATTTTTGCAAAAATGCTATGCCTTGACGCCTTTGATATGTGGTGCTGGATACACTTCTTAAGGGCCAAAGTCTAGATTAGCCATAAATAATCTGCTAATATTTTACTGTTGTACTCTTAGGTTTGTTGACTATTTAATTTTTTACATCATACAGTGTTTTGTGCAATTAATTTTCTCTTTATATATAATTTCAAATGTCTTTAATGTAATGTGTAATTGTTATGTTGATTGCTTTCTTGTATATGATGTCTTTTGTTTTTCGCTCATTTTTTCATTGTTGCCTATAAAAAAATAATAATTATTATTTTTCCGTATTCTGAAAATGACAAAATTGTTATTTTGGTGACTGTTTTGCGATTTGTTTCCTCGTCAAACTTGTCGACAGCTGTTTCTAACTCTTCTAGTGATTTTACCAGCAAGGCGATATCGTCTGTAAGAAGTCTCCCCACCTTCACTTCCCCGATGTTCACCTCATTATGAGCAATGCTGTTTCGGCTGATCTAGTCCATAAATACCTTGAATAGGATAGGCGACATTAGACAACCTCGTCTGAGCCCTGCTATTCTGACACAACATTCGCTTTCCTTATGTAAGGTTTAGATCTTCTGCCGTGTATGTGTGACCTCTCTGGCCCACATTAATAGGGATGACGGTCTTAAGTTAAAAACATCGTGGTATCCGGCGCTGCGGGATAAATCAAATCGACGATCCGCAGAGTCCGACATCCGTTAGTAGATACACAATACACTACATCAAGATACATACACCCTGCTTTCGACACGGTACTGCAATCCAGTACTTAACCTCACACAAACTTGGACATGACTTCGGTACGGTATTGCGAGGCAATAGTTAACCTTCACTTCAACACACACCCATCACATTATGGACCCAACAGCCCTGATGATGGACTCTGCAATGGGATCCGAAATGTTGGTCAGAGAGGTCACATATACATGGAAGAATATCCCAGAAAACAATACACAGAAGATTCTGAACGGCCGTGAAAACCTAAGGACATTTTTAAGGCTTGGATCGTTCCTAATAGATTACCGTCTATACCATATTCCTGTAGAACACTCCGTAGTAACTGACGTGGGACTCTTACATACGCCTTTTCTAAATCTAGAAATGCTGTGCAAACTCCCATGCTTTTTCGATAGCTTGCTACAGGGTGAGTTCTGTACTCAACGCCATCTCTGTAAATTTGTGCCAGTTAAATACCACGGTTTATTGTGAGTATAATTTACACCCTGTATCCATCTACTCATCCTGCCTCTGCTGAATCATCTCACACAGACATCACGTGCCGACACAAGAAGATGTCTTTGGACGGGTGGGCATTTTCTTCTCAGAAAACTTCTGACCCGCCAAAAATACTTCTGTAATTTGTCACCTCTTTATTTATTTATATATCGACAACCTCAACGGCAGCAATTTTCATACACATTTTTGTACATTAATCTTAGTTAAAAAGTGGAAAACCTGTCCAAATAATCTCTAAATTGGGCTTCAGAGTCGTGATATTTATGCAGCTTAATCCTTCAGAAATTTCTAAGTCAACGCGAGTATTTCAGCTCGCAGCGCCATTTTCCTCGTGAATCCTTGAAATATTCAATCAACTGTCAAAAAATAAGACAAAACGAATCGTTTATTCCATGTTTTTAGATTGCTCAAAAGATTTCGAAAAAACATTTTGACATCTTCCAAGAAACAAAATTTATTGTTTGACTATCTGCGTAGAATTTTAAAGAACACTTACTTGTGTAAAAAATTTGTGATGCCTCGGTATATTTTCGCTTTTTCATTTTTGCTAGCATAAATTGTTTTCAGTGAAATACATATAAATGAAAATGAAGATACTATACGAGGTCGATCGAAAAATACGTGGAATATTTAAATTATGCGGCAGGTATGGGTCTAAAGCCATGTATTCACTAGGGGACAAATTGTCCCTCAACAGCACGCGCGGCATAGAGTCTACGTGACGTTGCAACGTCGTGCACTGTTCCGCGACCTCGCGCACAACATAGCGCGGCATTTCTACGTGCCGTGGCAACGTTGCCATGCGCACGGTACCCGAGCGTACTCACTGCAACATTCCGCGGAGCGTCAGTACCACGTGGTATGTTTACAAGTGAATACGCATGCGCTGTATCTGTCAAGATGACAATGCGGGGAAACGAAATCGTTCTTGAACTCATCGAGCTGTATCGATCGAAGATCGCATAGAATGTCCGTCCTTCTTTCTCTTCGCAGTAAATAATTTCGCATTCTCCTCTTTTTTCTCCTCTTACTTTTCGATAAACTCATTAACATAAACAGATACGCGGCTATCATCATAACCTCATAGGGCGATATATTTCCGCGACGTCTGGAAAACAATAATTATTTGCAAAAAGGACCTTGTTTTTAATAATATTCAATTTACTACAGTAAAACCTCGTTTATTTGAAATTGCGACCCAAAAAAAACATTTCGAATTGCGCGGAACCCCGTTTTCGCCAAATGAGATACCGCAGCTGTCAACAAAAGCTCATCGGGTGACATTTCCGCGACAAGATATGCGAGTCCCGGTGTGTACACGTCAAATGGCCGCGTCATTGTCCCCGAAACATGAGCGTAGATGTTGATGCGACATGCCGAGCGGAATGTTTCGCGATTTGTCCCCTAGTGAATACATGGCTTAATTGTCACAAAAAAAGTATACGCTTGTCCTAAGGTATCTTGGCATTGCCAGCTGTATCGGATGCTTATTTTATTGTTGGTTGTGCTTTAGTGCGCTCAGCGATTTTTAACTTACGAAAAAAATGGAAAAAAGATTTGCGAAGTTCTGGTTGAAAACCTCCACATTCCCTGCGAGAGAGATCCTGAGACATATAGTAGCTTGTTGGTCTTGCGGTTAGGACATTGGCCTCGTGATCCAAAGGTCGCGGGTTCGAACCTCACTCCAGACTAGCGAGCTAGTCCTATTTCCATAGCACAAGCGTTTAGCTTAGTTTGAAAATAGTAAGAATATTGATGTGACACGTATTCCGTGTTCACATCTCTATTTTAAAAAAAATAATAAAAAAAAATATTCCTCTTTCCGTAGATGAAAAAAAAAACATTAAATAACAACGTTCTTCTACATCTCTGTATACGTATATAATATACGTTCGATATTCACAAAAATACACGTAGAATAGACACGTGTATTCCAGTGACAATATAACAATGTACAGTAATAGGTTTCTCCCGCAATTATATGCTTTGTCGAGTAAGCCTGTCAATCAACAATGTCTCTTTGTAGGACCTCTCGGCCACCCACACAAAAATGCCTCCCTACACACTGGCTTGCACATACATCGAGACACGCATCACTCTCAAAGCAAACTGTTGACTCATCATCGCCTGAAAACAATTTATGTTCCTGAACATGTCGGAAGGCAGGATAACAAGGGAGACAGAGATAAAAGGCGACGCCGCGATGACACCAGTCGCGTTTCCAACATCGGATCGGGTGGACCTCCGCCACGCCCACAGACTTTCTTAGCTTTGGTGTAGTAGTGATGATGGCTATGCGAAGCGAATGAAATACTTAAAAGTTTTATTTATCACACAGAGTCACTGGAAACGAATTTTATCGGAGCACTGTTTCACGCCAATTTCATAATTTTCAATACTTATTTAATTAATCTCCTGTTGATTATTGTCACTGGTATTCGGCTCATCGCGCGGTTCGCTTTTATTTATGGACAATCTGTGGGGCGCTGTCAAATAACAACGACAACATTCTGCAGGCGCGCCCGCTTGTCTTTTATACTACACGTTGATTTCGCGACGCCTCAAGAACGCTTTATCAGTTTCTTCATATTTTCAATAGTTTAAAATATTTTTTATGACACTAGCCTAATTGATTCGAGAGATTTCGATAATGCTCAGTAAATAAACGTCTTCACGCAAACATTTATTCATTTCATAATCTATAAACCTTCTCTAAAGTGCTATAAAAAATCTACTCCTTCGTTTTATACAATAATTGGAAAAATTACGACAAAAGCGTACTTGACAGCTCACCGTGCACGATTGGACATTGCAAACAAACGAAGCTAAAAAAAATTACACTCCCATATTGAATTAATCTACAAATTTAATCTAGTCTTAATCTTAAATAAATTTTAATCCTTAATCTTAATCTTAAATAAATTTTAATCCAAGAAAGCAAAGAGTTTTGAAGAGGATATTGCGTCCGCCTTTTCCGTGTCAGACTTTTGAACGACGAATAAATATATCGCGCGTACTGTGGGAAAGAACTCGAATGTAAACGGTGGTATGTGTACTATAAGGTAGATCAAATGTAAAATAGAAATGTAATCTGTTCCAATTGTTCTGCGCTACCTGTCCGCTTTGAATAAGGTTTTAAATCCATTAGGTGTGAACTAAGCCAGAAGCACTTTAAAATAGTAAATAGACAGTATTGAGCGTGTCCAAATTTCTTAAACACATCAACTACAAGATAAGCATACCAATACAAAACATAGAACACAATAAGCTATTGAAGAGACTGAAATTACTCACCTTATATGATAGAAGAAAAATTTGTGATATAGTTCTTCTTTACAAAATTGTAAATAATATGTTGGACAGCTCTGGCTTTGTACCGTGTATCAATTATAATATCCCGTCCTTACATAGAACTCGACAAATTGTCACATTTCATTGCCACAATTCCAGAAATAATTATCAGTCAAATTCTGTGATAAGCAGAATATTAAAGACTACTAATGAATTTGATTATACGGTTGACGTTTTCAATGATAATCTAGTGAAAATAAAGTTTACACTTAAAGAGACAAAACAACTTAATTACTAACTACAACTGTTAATATATACATGTAATGATGTGTAATATATATTTTTTATACACATTACTGCTCTGTACTTTATATTTTTAATTTTTGTACTCACATTTTAATGCTTGTACCTGATACTTTCACTGCACCTTTTATTGCTTTTACATGTACTTTATATTTATATGTTTTATATTTACTGCTTATAACTGATATTGTTTAATGTATACTTCTTGAATTTTATGTTTTATTTTTTATGTAAAAGCCTATAATGGGAGTAAACAAATAAATAATTAAAAATAAAAAACAGCCTTGAAAACACTGAACTCATAGTTTTTACTGACCTTGAAATCCATGCGCTCTGCACTTCTTATCGCCTCTTGTGATGTGGGCTCCCAGCTGTCTTTCTATCTTCTGTCCTCCAATTTTTGGACCCAGGACATCTTGCTAGAAAAGAAGATGGCCTGGAGAAGCCCGTTGTGGTGGGCTACGTCGAGGGTCGAAGAGGGAGAAAAAGAACCCCACTCGATGAAACGACCAAGTGGAAAAAGATACAAGCACTCCTCTGGGAACAGCGCTAAGATCCTCAGGATGCCGGAAACATGGAGGAGAAGGATAATGAATACAACACAAACATTGTTTTTTCCACTATATCTTTTTTCAGCACTACATGTTTCTTATCGGTGTTCTCTTTCCCTCTGGTTTTCCATAAAGGGCAAGGCGTGGTAGTCTTTGGGAGTCCACAAGGTCTTTATTAGGTATTATTTCCACAAGGTCTCTCCAACTTCTTTGTCCTTCTTCTTGTCCTTCTTCTTTGTCTAGTAGTTAAATTTAATTGATTATTAATAATATTTTGTTTACTTTTACACGCTTTACTTATTTCTAATGATTCTAAATTATTCAATTTCGGACCAAAATCATTTATGTGTAAAATAGAAAGTCCTAAATTTTTATAAAACCGTGATCATTTTCTAATAAATGATTTGAAAACTCATAAAAACCGTGATAATTCAGACATGTAATTAATTATTCACTTATTGATTTACTCACTTAATTAATTTCCAGTGTTTTCATTGGTCTCCTGAAACCGTGACCCGTCACAATATTCATAATATGACTTATCCCCGTGAGTTGATTATATATGCCATTAATTCAGAAGACTCAAGGCACTAACAGAAGTCAAGTAAGTACCAAAGTTGACTTCCTCGAGGGACCTGGTCCACCATCAGCGTCTGTTTTTACTGATCTTTTACACAGCGAGAGCTTCAACTCGAGAAAACTGAAAGTACCTAAGTAGCTACCTCGCCTCACATAACCATAAAATTATGAAGCTTATGTCCTTTCTTCCGAACCACCCTGCTCGCAAACCCGTTTTAAGCTGTTTCTGCATTTAAAATGTGTTAGCATTTCTCTCTAGACACCTAATTCTACTTTATATCTAACTCTCGGTGGCGTGGGGTAGGTACAAACTTAGGTTATGGGGTCTCGTAGCTAAAGCAAAAACGTTCTTTATTCAATTTTATACAGAATATATTATTTCCAATTAGGGTGAAATGTCGACAATTGGGCCATTCCCTTTTTGATG
Organism: Agrypnia vestita; assembly: GCA_016648135.1. Taxonomy (NCBI): domain Eukaryota; kingdom Metazoa; phylum Arthropoda; class Insecta; order Trichoptera; family Phryganeidae; genus Agrypnia; species Agrypnia vestita. The sequence continues at coordinate 42,718 of JADDOH010022990.1, read as the reverse complement.
TGTAACATCTTTCCTCTCGCTTTCCTGCAATCTGTGGCGGTGATTTCGTGAAAAGGGACGGAAATGCGTAACAGGAAATAAGATGTGCGCAATTACATTTAACGAATGAGCGCGCGCGGAGCACGCGCGATGGAAAAAAAATCATCGTTTATAAACAAATCAATGTCCAGCAAATGCCATCACAGCGAAGACGCACACTACCAGCCGATGCTTCTGATTTTGTATATATGTTGCAAGGCTGATGTCAAGCGCTTAGATTTTGTAACTTTGATATATTTTGGCTTACATCATTGAAACTATCCAATTAATACATCATTTTTTTACATTAATGTAAACAATGACTATCCTTAATGATTTACATTCTCAAATATTATGTAATTTATGTGATTATTTTAAAATATTTATTCAAAGTTTTCATACATTTTTATGGCAGCACACTACGGCCATCTATGAAAATAAATAAAAACATATAATTGACCAAAGACATTTCTAAACAAAATGCGTGCGTATTGTAGTGCGGCAAAATTCAATAATAAATAAATGCACATACATTTTCTTTGCATGTATTTACTAATTAATAAATATATACGTATTAGCTTTTTAAAATTTTAATGTTGTAGTTAAATTTAACCTATCCATTTTCGTGGTATTTAACCTTCCAGCGAGCGCGACAATTGCACCTTATCGCTTCCCCCACTTTTACCACTTAGTCGCGAGCATCGAGCTCCGAGCTATTCGAGGGTCAGAGTCTCTCTAAACTACAGACGAACCGGGTGTGCTTAGAAGTTTCTGTTATTCATTGATATTTGGAAATTTCCGTTGAGGGTAAATTTTACAACACGCGCCTTAAAGTGTAAATATATTAAATAAACTACTTTTTTCTATTTATTTTTCATTTATATCGTTTCTTTAAAGCGAAATGTATTTTTTATTTATTTAAGACGTGTTTCATTATGGAGATGATGAGACAAGATGATGAAACCTACTTTCCCTTAAGTTATAGTGAGTTTTCGGAAGAGGAAATCCTTTACATGCAAAAAAACATTATGCAGTTGAGGTGGTTTGCAACAATTGTAAGGATGAGAATTAATACATAATAAATATTGATTCTAAGAATTTTCTTAGGTTTTCACGGCCACTCAGAATCTTTTGGTTTGTGTCTTCTGGGATATTATTCCGTGTTATTACAACCTTTCTGGTTGACGTTTCGGATCCCATTGCAGGGTCCTTCATCAGGGCTGATGGACATGATGTAATAACACGGCATAATACCCCAGAAGACACAAACCAGAAAGTATTGATTCTGATTAATAGTCGTCAAAATATTTTGTTTTGAAATATTAACATATTTAGAGTGCTGTTTCGTTTTTTGTTTCATTAATTCAAATATATATTTTTTAAAGTACTGTCATTTATCATTTTTCATAACCTTACAGCAATTCCCTATCATTTATATAAAGAAAACAACATTTACACGGAGAAAATTTGATGACGTAAAATTTACGGCACGCGCCCGCTCAAGAGAAATTAATCAGCGCGCCCGCTGGAAGGTTAAAAATGTTAATTTTTGTTTTGTTTAATAATATAGCTTTGATGATACCTTCTCATAATAATACGATTTCAAAAATTTTAGAAACTGTGTGAAGAAATGAGGTTTTAATTGTATTTAATAAATAATAATAAAAAAATACATTTAAGCCATATATTCACTAGGGGACAAATCGCGAAATATTCCGCGCGGCATGTCGCATCAACATCTACGCTCGTGTTTCGGGGACGATGACGCGGTCATTTGACGTGTACACACCGGGATTCCATATCACTTGACGCGGAAATGTCGCTAAATGAGGTTATGATGACAGCTGCGTATCTATTTACACTTGCCGCAGGATGAGGCATTGATGACAGCTGCGTATCTACTTATTTTAACGAGTTTATCGAAACGTTAGAGGAGAAAAAGGTGGTGGGTGCGAAATTATTTACTGCAAAGAGAAACAAGGATGGATATTCTATGCGATCTTCGAATGTCTGACGGATTTTTTGTCAATTTCACTCGAATGACAACAACTCATTTTGACAATTTATTACAAATAATCGGGCATTCCATAGCCAAGCAAGACAATATTAAGGAATGCTGTTGGCCCTCACATCATTTTATTTTTATACTCACGGTTTGAAGTGTCTCACAACATTGTACGGCTTTGGTACAGCTCGATGAGTTGAAGGACAATTTCGTTTCCCCACACTGTCATGTTGACGGATACAGCGCATGCGCATTCACTTGTAAACATATCACGTGGTTCTGACGCTCGGCGTAATGTCGCAGAGAGCTCGCTCGGGTACCGTGCGCATGGCAACATTACCACGGCACGTAGAAATGCCGCGCTATGTTACGCGCGACGTCGCGGAACAGTGCACGACGTAGACTCTATGCCGCGCGTGCTGTTAAGGGACAATTTGTCCCCTAGTGAATACATGGCTTTATGTTGTGACAGAGTTATTTATTATTCAGAATATTTTGAGTTTGTCCAAATTTTTCAGAACAAAACTGGATTTTTGTCACAGGGACATCATTAATCAATCAATGTATATTATAGATGTCTCACAGGGACGGAACTGTATTTTTATGGGAAAGTAGGTATAGAAGTCTTTTTTGGTGTACATATGGCTTACGACCTATCGTACGGCTGGCTTAAGCGATCACTTTACACAATGTAACGTACGCCATTTTCACCCATGATAGAATACCATGTCTACTAATTTTTGGAAGTTGTATATATTTAAATTATACGCCACGAGTATAATTTTACAACATATGCGTTGTAACAATACTTAGCGCGGCTGGCACCAAAGCTTTTTCGGCGTAGTGAAAAATATTTTGACGTGTCGTAGCTAGGGAGGATTGAATAAAAGCATTGGAAATTAATAAGCGATTTATTAATAAATGCTTCATTTTTTATTCAATGTACAAAGTCACTTAATACGAATTAAGCTTAACGATATTGTTTAATCTACACTATTTCATAATATATCACTCGTATAAGAACTCGTTACTATTGCTGGGTATATGACATGTATTTAACGCTTATTAGGCCAGTGCTCACGTACGCAGCTGAGACGTGGGTACTAAGAGGAATGAGCGAGCACTGGACGTTTTTGAAAGGAAAAATTTTCAGACGTACCTTCGGACCGGTTCTAGAAAATAGACTTTGGCGCAGATGTTATAACAATGAGCTTTATACTCTGTTTAATAAGCTAAACGTCACAAAATTTATTAAACTGGGAAGAATAAGCACCAAAGTCCCTGCTGAACTCAAAGCCGAAGGCGAAGGAGCTTAGGAAGGCCAAAATGAAGATGGAGCGACAACGTCCTTAAAGACATTTCTGCCTTGGAGCTTCTGAATTGGAGAGAGTTGGCACTAAACCGAGATGAGTGGAGGAAGACTCTTGAGGAAGCCAAGAACCACCAGGGGTTGTAGAGCCAAGAGTGATGATGATGATATGACATGTATTTATCGCTCGTAGAATATTCAATTCTCGCACATGGAGGCCGCTGTGGTTTGTTCGCTATTTAAATACTCCGCTCGATTATTTCGCTTTATTTATCGCTCAGGTCGCTATTGTGGTCATCGCCATATTACGAGGGATTGTACAGCAGCCGGCGAACATCTTGAAATTCTGCGGCGTAGTGGGAGGACGTTTGCGCATCTACCTTTCTACCAACGAGACCCAAATTTCATCTTCTGCGCATTCCCCCACTTGGCCAAAGAATTTCGTGAAGTTTGCCGGCAACTGTATATGTAATCTCTTTTGCCATTTCGTTACAACATTAAACAATGATTGAAAAACGAATTTTTCGAGTGCAATATTTGCGCCAAAAATGACATTTTAATTTAAATGTATTTTTGATGTGTGATGGTGGTGAAACTGAAATCGCTCGCTGTACTCAGAAGCATGGATTCCACGTGTGGTTAAGGTTGCAAAGTACAATTAATATTTCATGGGGTGGAGGTGCACTCACGGAAAATGGACAAATGCAAATTGGACAATGAATATTTTACCATAACCTTTCCCATCGTAGGGAAGATGACACGTTTTCACATTACAAACCAATCGACAACTTTTAAACTAACATATACTAATATATAAAGAGGTAAGTTTAGATGTTGGAGGCAATCTCAAAAACCAATTTCAAAAATTCTTTCACCAATATTTAAAATAACTTTCAGGGTGGACGTAGGCTATGCAGGGTAATTTGGAAAACTTTAATAACCTCGCAGGACTAGATTCCTCCCTTGATTATGCGTCGAAAATGTTCGAGCTATTGTGACCTAATATCAATAGTTAATGAGATATGCGACATCAAGGTTTGCATTTTTTTTCAATATTTCTGACTTATTTTTTGTAAAACGTTGGACTATCATTACAGTAACTCATCGATTACGAAAAATTCATTCGTTCTAATACACGTTAAATAAAATGATAAATACCCTGAAAAAATTCCAATTGGAATGTTTTCCAATTGCAATTCGAAGGTTTTTATTTTTTATTTGACTTGTGTTAAAGGGAACGAATTTTTAATATTCAATATGAGTTACTATGATGATAGTCCAACGTTTTACAAAAAATAATTCAGAAATATTGAAGAAAAAATGCTAACTTTGATGTCGCATATCTCCTTAACTATTGATATTAGGTCATAATAGCTTGAACATTTTCGACTCGTAATCAAGGGAGGAATATAGTCCTGCGAGGTTATTAATGTTTTCCAAATAACCCTGTACATTATCCCGTTAAAATAAAAGGGCTTTTCGTGGTGACCTATTTTACAACTAAAGTTGACTAAAAAGTGGTCGAGCGATGCGTTTTTCACAAACGCTGCATTAACGATAAGAGATATTTAAATACTTTCTGTAGAAAGGTTGTAGAACTCAAAAAGTTGTATTAAAAAATCAAACATCTATATGTAAAGGTTAATACACAAATTCGTAATATATTACGAAAAATTCAGTTCCACACTCCGTGCGAATTCAGCCCAAGTACTAGTGCGTGGAAAATAGCGATCGAGCGAAACAGTGATAAAGTGTTCCACAGACAAGTGAAAGATTCTCGAGAGACGATTAATATGAATTACAGAATAATAATCAAGTTAGATTTTTTCTAGTAATTATGTGTATAAAATATAACTTGAATCAATTCGAATGTTTTATTTCATCTCCCGCACCCGCAATATATACAGGGCCTGGAGCTTGAAAGTATACTTAATGCAGTGGAAATTAGATAATTTTAAAGTATGTGAAGCAAATTCATTCATGATAGAGTAAAGAATGAACGAATCAGGAAAGAATGAAAGGCAGAGAAGATTGAATGAATGAGGAAAGAATATTAAGATATATGACGCAAGTGTTGACGTCGCCAGAAAGACAGGACCACCGAAGATGTGGCAAGACCAGTTTAATCAGATACACACGCGGCACTCACACAATCACGCCACGTGCCGATACGAGAAGATGCCTCTGTACGGGTGGGCATCATTTCTCCCAAACACCAACACAATCCGACAATGATTAATTCAATTCTGTTCCCTGACGACAATTATGAATATGGAAATCTTTAATTATAATTTTTACCTCAATTTTCTCTAATAATTTATTCAACTGTCACATGATCACGTTTGTTCCTTCTTTTCCGCTGTTTGACTTGTTCCACTCCGCATTGCGTCTTGAATAAAAAATCACTTGGCTCGTTATTATTCCGGGCCCCGCACTCCGGCGCGCACAATGTACGAAGGGTCCCTCAAGACGCGGCATAACATCCACAAAATATAAGGTCGTTTCGGCAACTTGTTAACGTAAGATAGAGGCAATTTCCCGCTCTTGTCCCCGAGGAATGCCCCGCACTGATTCGCTTCTGCATTTTTCATGCATCGTGTATACTACCCGAGTTCCTACCTGCGAGCGGCCACCAGTTTGACGTTTCTTGACAGGGCCGTAGTCGGTCGGGCGCTTCGGCTAAACATTTTGTTCAGGGGATCAGTTTAGCCTTCAATATGTTTCGATTACGGTCAGATATAAGTGACCCGTAGCTAGTAGGAAAAACATCTGAAGAGTCTTCTTTTCTTAATTTTAAGAGAGGCACGAGGTACTAGCAAATAAGGAATAACAGTGTTACGAGAGGGTAAAAGAGATTACCTACAAAATCCCTCGTAATACTTCGATGACAAAGTAAGATCTTCTTTTGTTTACTCCATCTATTGTACATATTTATTCATTTTAATTTACACTCTCTATAATAATTGTAATTTTAGAATGATTGCACCACAATATCTCCAGTATTGTACAGCAGAACCAACCTCATTAATTTGAAATTCAAGGGACCCAAAAAATACATTTGGAATCAAGCGGAACCCCGCTGATTCAAAAGTCAAGGTACCAAAAAAAATGGCAATGCGATTGCCATATTCGGCAAAAATTGTAAAATTCTGGAAAAAATTCGATAATTTTGTGAAAGACATAGGTATTTTTGCATATTTCAAGAAATCATTTCAAAAACGCGATATTATAATGCTAATGCAAAGATTGTGACATTTCTATTACTAAAGTACCTATCCGATACTGATATATTTGCTGTTCTCGCTTGCAATTTTTTCTAATTTTCTCACATTTTGACAGCTCTAATCGAAAATGTTTAGAGTCATCTTTAAATTTATAGAGAAGGCTTTCTCAACCTTCACTCTATTTGAACTTTCGCTTTCTTTTTTTTGCATGAACAGTACACTTATTAAAAATACAATCGTTCAAATACAGGATTACCAGGATTTTCGAATTATCCGGATTGATCAACTATGAAATTAATATTTGGGGACCTGTAGGTTTGAATAATTTCAAATTATGACGAGTTTCGAATTATCGAGTTATTTTGACTTGACTTTTTTTAGGTTTTTCATAATAATGTGCAGAGTAAATACTCCAGATTACTTCATTTTCTCTTTCATTCAAGTTGACTCCTTTATTATACTCAAGCCAGCCTCGAATACATTTTATATATAGCATTTTTTATCGTGACTCAATCGAGATCAGAATAAGATAACACTAGAAAATAAAATAATCTTCTCGAGAATTCGAAAGACCGACGTATTGCGTATATAAAGCGGGACCGACAACAGAAGTCCAGGCGAGTCGGTCGCGCAAAACCTTCCATGTCCCATGCGATATTTATTAAAAGGGGTTATACAAGTACAATACAAGAACATCTACAATCTAGAAAATACAATATAAGAACACCCGAGGACAAAATAAATCAACACCCCTCCTTGGAGGAAAATGGACAAAACAAAATAAATACATGTAACACTTGTGTCAGAAGAGGCTAAAACCACCGGTAAGACACACGATCAGATCAAGTGAAAGTACACTGACAAGGTTAAATGCTTCTGATCGAGCGAACGGTCAACGACGGAATGATGATAAAAATATTGCACGACCGGCACTCTTTTTTGCCCTCCAACTGGTTAGCCTGCTCACATTAATACCCATCTAGACTATGGGCCCATGATCACTATACCTATACAGTATCTCGTAGCTAGTAGAAAAAACTTTAGAGGAGTCTTATTCATTCAACTTTGAATAGTTTTTACGCTTTGGATGAAATGTCAACGGTTAAGGAGATAAGTGACATCAATATTTTCATTTTTTTCAATATCTCCGACTTGTGTTCTGTAAAACGCTAGAGAATAAGAAAAATTCGTTCGCTTCGATACAATTCAAATAAAGACATGTTTTAAACTTCTAAAAATTTCGCGAATATATTTATTTATTTATTTATCAATGCCCTAGTGGGCTTTTACAGTCCAAGAAAGTTACAAGGATTTTTATATACCTAACATAAAACACGTTTTAAAGTAAATAATTTAAAAATAAATAATTGAAATAAGACACATTTAAGAGAAATGAACAATATATATATAAACAATGATTAGTAAAAAAGCAAACGGTAATAATTAGAAACCTTTAATAGATTAATAATAAAGTTAAATAGCGGTAACTAAGCCAATATACCAGATAAATGATACAAGAAGATAAAATAAAACAAAAAAAAATATATAGAATTAAATCATATTTATAAGGGAAATGAACAATAATCAGGACACTTTAAGATAAAATAAGATATAGTCGCGTTTTTGAAAAGAAAATTTTGAAGCGTGTCTTTGGACCGATACTAGACAAAGGACTTTGGTTCAGATGCTGGAACAATAAGCTTTGCGCTTTGTTTAAGGAGCTAAGAGGCATTAAGTAAGTATAAATTTGTAAGACTTCGGTGGTTAAGTCATGTGGACAGAATAACTGAACATAAGCACCCAAGTCCCTGCTAAATTAAAGAGCAACACGGCGAAGGAGCTAAGCAAGGCCAAAATTAAAACTCCAAAACTGGAGACAGCTAGCGCAAGACCGAAATGAGTGGAGGAAAATTCTCGAAGAAGTCAAGACCCACCAGAAGCTGTAGAGCCAACAGTGATGATGATGATTTATTCTAATTTATTTGGAAATTTCCAGTGTGTGTTGGAAAGTGTTTGATTTTTCTTTTTGTTTCTATCGTCTAGTAATAAGATTAGCTTTTCGCTTTTAAACTGGCCCACAAGGAAAACATCTAGGTTGCCGTTTTCTGATGATGTCTAGTGATTAATCGTTCTAAGTAGGGAAACAATATTATTTTAAGGCTTAATATTATCATGAGATGGTAGAAGCAGAAAGAATTTTCCGTAAACGATCATTTAACAGCACTCTATTCCTTTTACACTGAATTGGAAATTACTACAAAGATCTGGTAAAATCTATCAGCTTCGTGAAATGTCTAAAACAAAAACAATCTTTATAAATACGGCGACACAGGACCATAGAAGCTGGCGAATCAAAAACACTCGCAACTACTACAAATACATACTACAAACAAGTAAAAGACAAGAGTAAAGCTAAATGGGAAAGTATCTACCTACATATTTGTGAAATATTTAGGAATGACAAGTAATGCGAATTACATTAAATTAAAAAAATCAAAAAACCCCTCTGCTTTATTATAAGTATTAAAAATTGAGAATGTTTGCTAATCAACTTTAAATTGTTATAGATCCTAAATGGTCATTCGAAATTAAAAATGATAATAGAAACCAATATATAATTTTCATAAACCTATTCAATTAAAAGCCATTTAATATATTTCATCGTCGTTCATTTTTTTCTTTTTCACAATATGGCGTCTGGCTATCGCCCTATTGAATTTTGATTACTGTCATGTCTTTAGTGACAGTTGCAAAATTAAGATAAATGAATTGACTTAAAAATCATCAAAATCGGCCTACGCATTCGGTCGCTAGAGCGCCACAAAGGAACAAACATACGTACACAGGCTGATAAACACATTACCCTCCTTTGTTTTAATAATTAAAGAACCCTGATTTCATTTTTAATTTTAACACTTGAAATTAATAAAACTTTAATTGATTTCAAGTGTTTAATTTTCACAGCTACGACAACATGACGTTACTGTATAAAATATCAATTTTAGATGTTTTCAAATGCGAATTCCGTCTCGCATAACTAGAAGTCACGCAAGTTTTGCCGTGGAAACTGCAGCTACTAACTATCTCTTTAATTCCCCACTGCAAAGGCTTCCTAGACTAGCAAACAGATACGAGCAACTATACGTCTTTGCCAATAACTGTATATTATTCAAGCATATATAAAAGGTGTTTTGAAAGATTACTAGTATTTGTCGAATTGGACTTTAATAATTGATTTGTATTTGTACGTATATTTTATTATTATATTGTGACTATCAAAGCTTGTGCTATATCTTCTCTCTCTACATTATTACTTTTTTTTGTTTTTAAATTTCTGTATTATCATGTTTTTCTTATGCTTCTTGTTTTTTACTTTATATTATATTTATCTATATATGTTTGTATCTGTATTCTAAGTATTTTCTTCTCACTTTGTCATTACTATGTTTTTTTTTTCCTCTCTAAACTATATACCTGTTTTGTTAATGTACACTATACCTATATATTGTAAAGGCCCCCATAGGGCGTTAATTAATAAATAAAATAAAAATTTAAAAAAATATTTCGAAAATACAATTTACATAAAGTAAATATGTTTCATATTCCATACGCCTCTGCGTGCTTTTAGTCTGATCCAATAACGCATTTGTATACACTAAGACAATCCTTAAACGGAATAAAAAAAAATGTTTATTGAATTTCGAAGAAAGCCATTCGAGCATATCTGATGTAAGAAGTTTTCAGAATGGCTTTGAATTCACATTTTTGTAATTCATAAAAAGTATGCCTTTTTTTTATTTACAAGCCTTCACTTTATGGCAACGTAATATTTTAAAAGGAGGCACCATTGCGAACCGAGATTATAAGCAAAGGGATATTAATTTTTCGGAACAAACAAATATTGGTTTGTTCCAAAAATAGTTACATATTGTGTAGCCTTAAAATTTTTAACAATATTTATATATTGTATCGAGACTATGTACCTATTGAGTGGTGAAAATAAACAATGTCACGTAATAGCGGTCGGCCAACCGTGATCGTAAACTGTTACGCACGCAATCCGGGGCCACTCATCCGTGACCGCGATCTCTCTAGAGAATTCTACGATATTCCATCGCCTTAGTAAAAGACTAATTAAAATTGTCCAGAACATTTTCCATGTTTCTCGTTATCTTTCAAAGAATTTTTTGCTATATAAAGAGTCACGCAACGCGGGCGCAGGAAATTCAGTTTGTGATGTTAACTAGGCGACATCTCCGTGATACTACCGAGCGAACCAGTGTGATAAGTGATTCGTGATATTACAACACGCGATATTAGTAAGTGACCAGCGCAAGTGTATAAAGGATACCGGGACAAATAGTTTATACGAGCGAACATTGAACGGAGTTTATCAAAATTGATCTAGGCAATAGAGACTGCGTTAATTAGTGCGAATTTAGGAACAATTCAATAATAATTGTTGAATATTCGGAAAACATTTAGCAACTATAAAATAAAGAACTGTACTACAATTTAAAAGGCAAAAAGGTTTGGATATTATGACATTTGGTTCGGTATATTTTGGAAAAAAACAAGTAATACAGGTACAAAAAAATCAATAACTAAAACTTAAAAATGACAAACCTGATTTTGTAATATGTTTAACGGGCCAAATGTCATAATATACACTCATTCATTTCTTCCACCAGACGCTTTGAATCTCTATACATAATCATGTCACTAACGTTATACTAACAAATCTGAATTTTATATAATTTATTCAGGCCATTATTTAACAATTTTTTTATTTTAATGGATTTATTTTTTTATATTTTATTATTTAAATCTTGTGGTTTTACTTACACTTTTTTTTATTACTCCCTTTAATTTTACTCGTGGTGTCTGCTTGACGCAAAAACTTAGAATCGATTTTTAACCCTTTTCCCGTGATCCAATCGAGCTGAAACTTTGCAAGCAGACTCGTGGCGACGATCAAGAAGATCTATCAAATTTTCGTTAAAAAAATTAATAATTATAATTCAACTTACTAAGTTGTATGAAGAGACTGCGATGCATCTGGCAGACACTAAACCTGTTTATAGTATAATTTAGGATTTTTGGATTTTTTTATTACTCCCATTCGTAGCGTCGCCAGACCGAAGCCCAACGCGTAGGTTAAGCGCCAAACCAGTTTCCACTAGTAAATGAGAAAGGGAGTATAATAAAAACTTGGTTTTTATGGGTTAGTTTTTTGTACCTGTATTACCTATTGTCTGCCAAAATACTATAATGTATATACAAATTATAAACTCAAATGTTAGAAACGTTGGCCGGAGAGTTCACATACACACGGCAGAACATCCCAGAAAACCCGAGAACAAAAGGCCGTGAAAACCTGAGAACATTTTCAAATATTATAATACCCAAATCTCCTTACCTAATATATACACTGTACACCTAGAGAAAATATTTCAGATTTGATTCTGTAAGTTAAGTCTAACAGTGGCTAGTTCATATTCAATGAGGAATTTGATAGATTCATTTCATGACCTTTAATAATTGGTACATTTTGTTAGCATGAACATACTCTAGGCTTCGGAGCACTCGTTGCCTGGTGGCCGGAATTGGTATGGCTTCTACTGACGTTCTTGGAGTTAATTTACAGTTTCTCCATCGCACTTCCTTGGCTTGCAATTAATTAAGTTCACATTGTTCTCGACCCTGAGGCTTCGCGTATAAACAAGTTACACCAAAGTACGACCACGCATTCATTATGCTGTCCTGTGACCTATTTTACAACTAAGATCAACGAAAAAATGATCGAGCGATGGCTTTTTCACAAACGCTGCCTTAATAGTAAAGTATATTTAAATAATATTCATATTTCTTGAGGGTATGAGATGCATTCAATAAACTGATAAACTGATGAGATTATTGGATATTGATCTGTTCGAGTGCAGCCACACAAGATTAAGAAAAATTTTGAGTGCTGAATTTTTTTCCACGTAATAATTAAGTTTCTTTTTCTTTTATTTAAATTTTTTATTCTTTCTTTCTATATAATTAATATGCCTTAGTATATCATAAATATTTATCATTACTGACATATTTCTGTTTGTTTAAATTTTTTTATTCTTTCTTTCTATATAATTAATATGCCTTAGTATATAATAAATGTTTATCATTACTGACACATTTCTGTTTGCTTAAATTTTTTATTCTTTCTTTCTATATTTAATATGCCTTAGTATATCATAAATATTTATCATTACCGACATATTTCTGTTTGTTTAAATTTTTTTTATTCTTTCTTTCTATATAATTAATATGCCTTAGTATATCATAAATGTTTAATCATTACTGACATATTTCTGTTTGGTAAAATTTTTTATTCTTTCTTTCTATATAATTAATATATTTCTAAATGTGGAGACCTGTAATTGGCCATCTATATTGTATCAATGTTTTCTATGCTTTTTTTTTGTGCTGTTGGTCTTCCATAAACATTAATTAAATAAATAAATAAATAAATAAAAATAAAATAAAAAACACCAAATTAGTGAAAATGTAAATATTGACGGTGATCTCATTGAAAAGGTGTACGAAATGAAATATTAATGTATAATTTTAGATTCTAAACAACTTTGGCAGCAAATTTTGAATATGTTCTAAAAAAATATATAAAAAAAAATTCTCCGAAGATTGAGAAAAAAATTGATTAAAAATAGTGCAGAGTTAATATACAAAACTATAATTACTCCTCACATAAACTATTGTGCTACAGTCTTGTATTTGGCCAATGAAGGAAACATCAAGAAACTACAAGTGATGCAAAACAGGGCAATGAGAATCATACTAAAAAAAGTAAATACACCAGAATTGAAGAAATGAGAAAAGCATTCAATTGGATGGAAATTAAAAAAATACTTATTTATAACTATCTCATATTTATACATAAAATTTTCAATAACAAAATGCCAAAATATTCTTTGGACAAAATACTCTAAAAAGTGATGTACATACATATAACAACAGAAATAGGAATATAATAAGATTACCATATAAGAAAAAAGTATATACACAAAATTGTCTAATGTACAGAGGCGTAAAAATATATCATGAAATGCCAGAAAACATGAAGAATATAAATAAGATGAAAATTTAAAAACAAATGCTATAATTATTGTAAAAATAGTATAGAATTGTAGAGCATACGATGTATTATTTATTATAGATTGTACCATACATTAAATTAGATGTAAATGTAAATATTAGGTCCTTACATATGAAATTGGCGTTTAGTATGGGAGGAATATAAAGCCGATTTTTTTTTATTATAATATATTTATTTAATCAAAGTATGTACCATTGCTATCTATGCACTTTTGCCATCTCATAGGTAGTTCATCGATCCCTTTACTAAAAAAACCATTCGGACGGGAATCAATAAAATCTTTGAAGGCGGTTTGGACTGCCCCATCGGAGTTGAATTTTTTCCTTTGCAAGAAGTTATCCAAATTTCGAAAAAAATGGTAATCTGTTGGGGCAAGGTCCGGAGAGTACGGTGGATGTCTTAGACATTCCAATTGAAGCTCCTCTAATTTGGTAGCCGTCTGTTGTGCAGTGTGTGGTCTAGTGTTATCATGAAGCAGCAGTGGCCTAGAGCGATTAACCAGCCTCGGTTGTTTAGCAGCTAGCTTTTCTATCATGGTTTGCAGTTGCTGACAATAGACATCTGCCGTAATCGTCTGGCCAGATTTAAGAAAGCTGTAGTGAACTAGTCACCAGCACTAGTCCACCAAACGCTCACAAGTAACTTTTTTGGAGTCAATTTTCGCTTGGGGCATGGTTTGGCTGGTTCGGCAGGGTTCAGCCATTGCGATGAGCGCTTCCGATTATCGTACAGGATCCACTTTTCATCACAGGTAATGATTCGATTTAAAATCCCTTCATTATTGTGCCGGTTGAGTAATGCAACGCAGCAGTCAACGCGCGTTTGTTGATTTGCTTCACTCAATTCGTGAGGTACCCACCTTTCAAGCTTTTTCACCTTACCAATTTGCTTCAAGTGGATTAAAACAGTTTTATCACTAACACCGCAGCCTGCAGCTAACTCGGATGTAGTTTGCGATGGATCCGCTTCCACAATAGCCTTCAATTCTTCATTATCAACTTTGGTCTCCGGCCGTCCACGGGGCTTGTTCTGCAGGTCGAAATTTCCAGAACGAAAACGTTGGAACCAAAAACGCACTGTGTTTTCTTTTGCGGCACCGTCGCCATACACATCATTAATCCTTCGAGCCGTTTCTGCAGCACTGGTGCCACGGTGGAACTCGTACTCGTAAATAACGCGATATTTCAAGTTTTTCATTTTGTAAACTGAGTGACGCAAAGAAAAAAACAATTGAGGAAAAAACAAATGAATTATAATTTTCAAAACACAAATACATGAGTAAATAGCTGTATAAATTTGGATTTGTAATTCCTAACCAAAGAGAAGATATTTGAGATCAAATTTGCCAGTACGGCAAAACGCTAATTTCATATGTAAGGACCTTATATGTAGGTTATTATGGATAGTATATAAGTAAGTTGTATAACTTAAAAAGTTCTATAAAAAAATTCGCAACAACATATATCTATATATTAAGGTTAATACAAAAATTAATAATATGTGACTAAAAATTACTAAAAATCTATGTGTGCAAAGCCGCGCGCTATATATCGCGTTATATATAAATAATAAAATCGCTTAATTTTATCGGTCACGCGTATAGAATACGCTTAGTGCTTGGCTCTCCGGCCTGCTTTCAATTATTTTTAATTGAAAACTATAAGATCTGTCGGTTGGGTGGCTTTAGCAATACATCAGTCCTAGGATCTGGACCGACACAGCTTCCCATCATGCATCTTCTCCACGTGGTGACCGACGGGCAACGGACTTGAGGGTGAAGTTGATGGTAACTAGTTCATCGGGGTATCACGAAATCAGTCACGAATTAAACGGAAGCATAGTTCTTAAATTCACACTAAATTACGTAATTCGCACTAATTATCCCTCCTGAATAGCTAGCTGATGCACGTTGCTTAAATCGCTAACCTTTGCATAAGAAAACTTCTCGCTTGTCGGTAGGTACTCTCTTGATTTACCGTCGCTGAAACACACGCGCTGGCCACACGTGCCGCTGCATATTTCTGCATGGAATCGCAGAAATAACTGTAACCTGCGCAGCGCGGCGCCCTCGCTTTTAGAGATCCGTGTTCATGTCGCTTTTTAGAAGTTTCCAGAATCCGTTCGAGAGGTTTCGATAGTGCGTAATTCCTCCTGATCCCACCATCTCGTGACAATATATGATCTGCCTTAGAGGATAGAAAGGAGAAACTCACAAAGAAACGAGATTGCGTGTGCGGAGTGTTAGAAGGTATGTTTGCATAGAATTTGATCACTGCGTTTTTATTTATATCGAAAAATTCTCATTCATTAATTACTGACGATATGTATATATACCTATTGAAGATCAACAAAGACATTTAAAACTATGTATTATGCTTTAATTCAATCAGTACTACAATATGGTATCATTTGGTGGGGAGTATCTTAAAAAACATTATTAAACACACTTATAGCACAAAAGAGCATAATTAAAGTTATTTAAAAAAAAAACAGAACCTACCCTACAAATTGATGATTCCAAGAATTTTGTGTGTCTAATGTTATGAATTTTTTTTTTTAAATATCATTACAACAAATCTTTAAAGAAAAATATATAATGGATTCTCTAACTTCAAGGTCTATAAGATCATTCCTAAATCTAAAAATAAAATAAAATACAAAACAAATATAAAACAATCGCTGCTCAGAACCATTATTTTTTTATAGGAATTAAAACTTTCAGTTCATTACCCGCAAAATTAAAAAAAAACTTTAAAGACCTTACGACATTTAAAAATGACTAGCAGCCCTGCGGGCGGCTTTCTAGGCCGCTGCGCGGCCGATAGTAGCCGCTACGCGGCTATTGCTGGCAGCTACGCGGCCATAAATATTCGCTTGCTGGTTGACAGTATGGTCGGCTATGATGACCACTTCGCAGCTAGTAATGGCCGCTACGCGGCCATTGATGTATACAATCAGCTGTCAGCTATGGTAGCTACTGCGCGACATTAGTGTCTAATAGGTCTTATCTAAATATAATAATTTCGTTGTCAGTCGGTTCCTAACTTACTGGAATTACAACTTAAGATAATCAGAGTATGACAGGCAACCAGCGCACGGGCTATTTTACACGCAAGAGTCGTTATTAATTATTATGTTCCTTGATTTTTCACTTTAGATATAATTGAGACAAAAGTATTTGTAACCGATTAATAAGCCAGAGGTGAGTTTTAAAATTAATATTTTCATCAAATGCTTCTAAAACACATAAATTTGCTTTCAAATTTATTGTCAATTGTCAAATTAACACTCTTCGCCAGACAACCGTATTAAAACATTCAAAGTGGCGCTTTTTCTTCTAATCTGGAACAAACTTCTTTCGTATTTCCCAAAACAAAACATCACATTTTAAAAAGAATATTCTAGCACTAAATTTAAAGAAAGATCGGTCAAACACAATTTCATTGTAAACCAATAATGCTATGTCGCACAAAGTCGCTATACTAATTTTTTATTGCTGCTTAAATATGTAACTGATTTGGAGACAACATTCCTATAATGGCATATTTGTTAAACATCGACATTTCAAGCGTTTCAAGCGTTTGACACATACCGCCATCTTTATTCTGTGCATACCGCTCATTAGGGATGGACGTTGAATGGACGGACTAGTTGAAATCAACCGTTGACGTTGCATCGACGCGTCGACCGTTTACGTTTATCGCATGGACTAGTTGAATTCGTAGACGGTGGACAGCGGACGCCGCGGTCGGTGGACGATTCGAGATTAACGCAATGCAAAGCAACGAGCGAGAGCAAGACAAAACGTCTCCGTTTATTTCTCTCTCATCTCTCGCTGTCGACTTGTAGATGCTATAGACGTCATAGACGGCTCGACGGGTAATTTCATTTCAACTCTAAAGTACACTACCATAGAGTGCAGATCTGTGTACACGAACTATAACTAGAGATTTGAAATTTGAATACATGCGTAGGGCGAGATAGGCTTAATAAGCTATTATCTATTATTTTTTTACTTGATTTTTTGTGATATCACGTGCGACGATTCGGTGAATTCCCAATTTTACGCTGTATAAAATAAAACAATTCTGTTTAATTATTTTATTTTTTATTGAACTATTATTAATTAACAGGCCGGCTAGATATTTTTCTAAAATCAATATTTTATTCGATCGATCTCGACTTCTTATATTTACCTGAAAAGGGATGCAAAAATTTAATTATTGTGTTATTTCCTTACTTTTCAACTTTAGCATATAAATGATAAACAAACTTGTAGGGAATAAAATTTTCTATACCTAACTATGGTCCTTATTCAGGAGCCCAACATTAATTATTATATATGTAATATAATCTTGAATTTAGGTTTAATTAATTTTTATTAAAAATTCCCTATTTTCAACTTTATAGATAAAAAAAAAATCTTTTATAATTTTGTTTACACCATTTTTTATTGGTTTTTTACATGTTTCGGGAACAATGTTCCTTTTCTCAGATTGAGCCTTAAACTAAAGTTGACAAATAATACAGATATATTTATTTATTAATAATGTCACCACAACCTGACTTTGAAAGATTTATTCTTCAATAAATTTCTAGATAACATCTCAAATGTTAAGTATTTTTAAATTATGTATTTATTTATAAATTTATAGATAATAAATAAATGTAAAGTATTTTTTACCGCACCTCATAACCGGTGCCTTTATTACGCAAAATCATTGTTTCCTTCCATTTTATTTACTCACATTTTAATGCTTATACCCAATACTTTCACTGCTTATATATGTAGTTTATATTTATATTTTACTGCTAACACCTGATATTGCTGTGTATAACTACTTCTTTCTTTGTTATATATAGAAAGAAGTATATAAAACAATATGTAAAAGCCTATAATGTGCGTAAACAAATAAATAATAAAATATTTCTTTTTACATATAAGCACAAGTAGCGGTTTTACTTTCCCCGAAACTATATTCCTTCGAACTTCTTTAAATTTTAAAAATTAACGTCATAAAAATAGCCAACGGTTGAGCCGTCGAGAAGCGTCGCGTTGAACCGTAGACAGTTGACCATCGTCCCGATGTTTAGATAGAACGTCCGCGACGTCCGCGTAACGAAGTTGACGCGTCAACTAGTTGACGAATTCAACTAGTTGATCGTCTCGTCGATGGATGGACGTGGACGGTCTCGTTTCGTCGACGGTAAATACATCGACGACCCATCCCTACCGCTCATGCGCAATGCGGCGCAATGAGCCACCGGATTGGCCACCACCAAAATAAAAAATGGCCAAATTCACATATTATTCTAAAACACGTATATGTTTATTGTAAACTAAAAGTTAACGTGTTTAAATATTAAATATGTACATTATTTTTATAAATGTACAGTACCTAGATTATATTTAATGTTTATAATATTTCTACACATTAAATATTATCTGCATGTATTTTAAAACAATCCATACTTCTCGCTACTTTACACGATTTCGCCATTTGTTTTTTTTGTGCTGGCAATGGAAACACATGCAATACTTGCACTATTTTTAGCGCATTCATATTGTAAGATTTTTTTATAATATTTTTGTAATATTTACATTATATTCTTTTCTGATTCGAACAAACGTTAACAGGAATTAGTTTTAATTTAATTAGTAATTATAGTTGCATGTCAGTCACGAGAGAGCAACTCTACGAAAACTTGCGTAATTTTTATTTATTTATTTACGCTTCAACATCCAATTACAGAAGCGAAACACATCTCGAAACAACCAGTCTTAGTAAATCGCATAGATTAATTGTGATCTCACCAGGAAACGAACCCGGAACCATGTCTGCGAGAAGCCAGGGTCATACCCACTGGGCCACGAGGGCAGTCGAATGCGGGCATTTAATGTTTTTACACCCCTTTCTTTTAACTAGCGTCTGCTGTCTGCAGAAAAAACTTTGGATCGATTTTTAACTCTTTTCCCGTAATCCAATCGAGCTGAAACTTTGCAGGCAGACTTGCGGCAACGATACAAATGATCGAACAAATTTTAGTTTAAAAAAATGAATTATAGTATAATTTTACAAATCGGAAACCATACAAATGAGAAAGGAGCCCGACGCGCGGAAAAAGCGCGAAACCTGTTTCAACTAGTTTGATTAGAGCCATGGGTCCGATCAGACGGTTTCGCCGACGCCGTGCCCCCGTATACCAATTATTACGTTTTCAATATTCTATAAGTTTTAAGGATAATAATATACATGGAATAGATTTGAACTTAAAGCAAGAGGAATATTTTGATAGAATATCAAACTGGAAACAATAAAAAAGGGAAAGGGATTTTAATAAAAACTTGGTTTTAATGGGTTAGTTTTTTTTTTGAAATAATTTCTTATATAATAAATGTTTAATATATACCTTACTTACTTACTTACTTACTTAGCATCGCGCCGTTTCCCCGTGGGGGTAAGCAGAGAGGATAGAGCGCCACACTCTTCTGTCCTGACATACAACTCTCGCCTCATCCACATTCATACATCTTCGCATGCAAGCTCGCCGGTTGTTGAGGCTTCTAACGGGACCATCTTCCAGTATCTGGTTGATCTGGTCATGCCACGTCTTCCGCGGTCACCCTCTCTTTCTGGCGCCATCAACACTTGTATTGAATGCTATGATATATATGGTATTATGATAAATGATAAATAAATAAATATTATGATAAATGCTATGAAAAAAAATAAAAATAAAAAAATAATAAAAAAATACTCTGTCACCTTCTCTGTCACATTTTCTGTGGGTGGTGTAACACATTGATCGTAACCACATCTCACGAGCACACTCCATTCTTACCGCGTTCATTCGCACAAAAAAGCAACCTGCCAATGGCAGAACGTTGTACGTTAACTTTGGTGTTTCGCCCACGTACAGCCTTATTTCTTAGGCTTTGAAATAAAACCCGGACCCGGAAACGAGGCAGACCGCTTGAAATCCGAGAGAGGTTCTACATTTCGCCCGCGAGCAAGTTTCGCCGTATTTTAAATGCGCCCGTAAAGATGAACTTTTAAATATTTTCGAAAACTTTTCAGTACTTTTACGCGAGGAAATTTTTCGTGCTTGGTAACTGAATTTTTCTGATTTTTTTTCAAATCTGTTTTAATTTTTAAAATGGTTGTAATGAGATTCATTTTTTGACGGTTAACACCTTAGTACGCATTTAAGAAAAATAATGCATACCTAGGTACCTAATACTTATAATAATTTATCTTATTTAGAATGGAAGTTATTTTTTTCCTTGTAAATATTATGCCTAATTTATTTATTAATCAACGCCCTAGTGGACTTTTACAGTGCAAGAAAGTTACAAGCATTTTTACATACCTAACATAAAATATATTAAAAAATAATAGAAATAAAACATATTTAAGGGAAGTTAACAATACATATACACAATAATGAGTACAAAGGCTTAATAATAATAATAAGAACCCTTTTACTATTTTATAATAAAGTTTAGTAAAGATAATTAAACGAATATACCAGATAAATAAGATAGGGTTGCAGACCCTACAGTCACATAAGGCCATCAAAAAGAAGAAGAAAGAAGAAGATAGATATTAAATTAACTAACTGAATTACGGTTACACAGAATTCCTCAAATTTCTAACCGTGAAAGTGAATCCCTCAGGGATGCTCGGAGGTCTGCTTCCAGCTCCATCCCTTAACCCCGCACCCGCATAAGACCATTTATATTTATTGTAAAACACCTTCTTTGAGATAATTTTATCAATTTACAAAAATCCCCTGTTGGTCCTCCGAGGAAAAGCCTGAAAGAATGTTTTGGTCCTTATCTATTTCACGTTTCGCTTTGTCCTTTGGGAGTGCATAAGCACAATAATACATAAGACCTCTCTGTTTACTGCAGATACAAGTCTATTTTCTCAACACGCTACAGTGGTATGCTATCGTCATTATTTTTTATGGTGGCTTTACTATACGTGAATTGGATTCTTGTATAGGTATATCAACAAGCCCTGAAGTCTTAGGTACAGATATACATGCTTATTACTGGCACGCTCAAAACTAGCATGCCCTAACAACTGTACACACTTGCTCATTATAAGCATGCTTATTTTAAGCATGCTCAAATAACCGTGCTCAAAGTTAACAATCAAACACACATGCTTATTAGTGGCACGCTCTTGTCATAGAATAGAGAGGAACTCTAGTTCAAAATTGAAACTTTGCAAACTGAAATAGAAAATTCTAGTGAAACAATACATCAAAACAGTTCCCGGGTTTAATCACACACACACATGCTTATTACTGGCATACTCTAGTCATAGAATAAAGACGCTTTTGTTCAGTATGGAAACTGCAAACTGAAATAGAAAATTCAAGTGAACCAATAAATCAAAATATTTTTGATTTTAGTTTTTATAATTTTTATCGAATCATTCATGTCCTAAATAATATTTCATAAACATTACTTCTCGCTTTATTATTTTTACATAGCGGTGGCCGAGTACTCCACAGACATTCGTGATTCCTATAATAAGTCACGAAAAGTAATGTTTTATCATCTCTCAAACATCGTCTATCGCGGACTCAGAAGATCGCATTATCGATACTAGACATGAATGACAAGCATGCTCATAATAAGCAAGCCTGTTCACACATGCTCCAAAGATACCCCTTCTCATGGTGAATGACATTAGCATGCTCATAAATCAACCGGCGGTTGATTTTTGAGCATGCCACTAATGAGTATGCTTATTACTAGCAATGTGCGTACACACATGCCACTAATAAGCAAGGGCTAAAGAAGGTCGATACTGCGCTTGCTCACGTGCCACTAAGAAGAATGTGTAGAGTGCCACCAAGATAACTTGGCGTGCGAGGGAGGGCGCCCCTGTCGCGAAACAGAAGTTGCCAGGTTGTAAATTTATTACACAATACATAATGTACTGAATATGTTCCCTTTCACCCTATCACCTGTTTCTTTCGCACCCCCCAATATTTACCCCCATTTGGACACTTAACACTGAAGTATGATTGTTTATAATTTTTGTAAAGTTCAATTAGTATTAAGTATACCCTGATGAAGGAACGTCGTTTCCGAAACCGGTTGGTTTTACCAAATAAATTTTAGTAGTGTAAACAAAGTTAACTAGTTTAATTATATTCATAATAACCACAAAGTAATAGCAAAATACAACAGTATTAATAATTTTACATTATTATCGAACGCAGATTCTTTTTTTAAGTATTTTTTCTCGCAACGAAAGTGATATTGACATGAAATGACAACTGAAAATCGTCGCGTTGACCTAGATATTTCTAACGGAATAATCTGTTTTTGAATATTCGTTTTGTATTAAAATTCACGACATTTTCAAAAGTTTCTAAAACGTGCCAAAAACTTTTAACGGTTAAAATTACTCATTTTATTTTACATGCATAAAGCAGACATACCTTGAATTATTATTTCCATTATTAATCAATCACATGATTAATGTGGTAAGCTCACAATTGCATCCACGCTCCACGCTGTCTTCAACAAAACCGATTGACCTGAGCGTCTGACCGAAAGCAGCGAAGGCTTTGCAAAGTTGCTGCGTCTAAGTGGCGATAAACACATTCCTGTGAATATTAGAGTGTTAATGTATGTTAAATATGTTTTTTTTATTAATATTACACACATTTGAACGAAATGGTGAGATTAAATTTTATCGTTTTGTCTTGTTAAGGTTAGTACTTATTGTTCACATGGCGCCGTTGATAAAATATCGCCTATACAAAGCATCGAAAAACATAAAAAATATTTATCGCTAAAACGATGCATACATAATAAATGAAAATTTGAGTTTCTGGTTTCTCAATATACATGAAGTCTGTATATTGAGAAACCAGAAACTGCAACTTCTTGGTGATTATTTTTGATTTTTACATGAATAAAACCATCACAAAAAAGTGTCTAAAAAAACAGCAATTGTGCGCGAAATTGCGCGGGAGACGACCGGTTAATCGTTGATTTATTAATATTATTAATATTTAAAGCATTAACTTTGTGGTTAGACATAATAACAGAATGTTAGTAAACTTAGTAAAAACCACTACCAGATTTAGGGTCTACCGGTTTCGAGACGTACCCGTCTCTTCGTCAGTACCAACACATTAGGGAGGCGGTGAATAATAGAGTACCTCTCATTAATAACCAAATTAATTTTCCATATAGCCCTTTGTTCAACGTAGCGTTTACAAGAGAAGTGGTAACACCCACTGTAGACCCCGCCCCCTCTCACTCTCTCTCGTTAGATCCCTGAATTGTTCAGTAGTTCAATTTCTCTGACAAGATTAACACGCATGTGAACAATAGTGGTGATAGTTTTACAATATTATGGTTGGGGTCTATAGTGTTGTGAATGTAGTAGTGTAGTGTTGGTCCTGACGAAGAGACGGGTCTCGAAACCGATAGACCGTAAATCTGGTAGTGGTTTTTACTAAGTTTACCAACATTCTGTTAATTGTTGATTTATTCGCCCGATAGATGCCGACGATTCCCCGCTTGGCCGCACCCTCGCAGCGCTGTGCTCCTGGCGCGGACGATGTCTGGCCATCAGGACTGCAGCCAGGAGGCGGGTGATGACGTTCTGAATCGGCGCTACTTGACAGAGCTGTCAGCAGCCACCATTGTGTGGACCGCAGATCTGCAGACAATGGGACTCGGAACAGAGATGCTTCCGGAATTAATAGGTCTAATCATTTAATATTGTAAAGCCTGGAACCGCTTTCATCTCGTGTCAATCATTATACACGTACCCTAACGATAATGCAATAAGATTGGATCGATCTTCTTTGAACATATTGCCACGTGATTGCGGATAATTTCGTAATTTCGTAATTCGCACTTGAGACAATGTTCTACATCTTCTTCTTCTTCTTCCTCAGCCTTTTTCTCTCCACTGCTGGCTGTAGGCCTTATCCATTTTCCTCCACACATCTCTGTTTATTGCGGATTACATTCACCCATAGTGGAAATGTGCCGAGCCTACAATTCAATTCAATTCAATTCAATTCAATTCAATTTATTTCATGATAATATGTACATGACAAACAAAATGTTTAAGGCATACATATTAGGAAGTATATATCAAAAATGAAAATATTTAATAAATTAAAAATAACATAAAATCCGGTCAAAGGTGTAGGAGAATCCCGCTTCGGAAAACACCCTCAGACACATGGAATATATCAATACCCAAAGCGATTTTGTTCAGCATAGCTGTGGCTCTTCCAACAGGCATAACCATCGGCAGGTTGGTCCTGTATATTGGAATGTGAAACAATCTATGCTGACGATGTCTAGTGTAATTATCAGGAACATACAAACCAATGCTCTGCATAATTTCAGGATTATCGATCATACCTTTCTCCACCATAAGAGAGTACTTGCCCTCATGTGGCCCCCAGATCATCGAGCCACTCTCGAGTCTACTCCGCACAATGATTTGTTCACCGACATTATATCTATCATGTGTCTCTATACCATCTAAGACCACGAGTGAACGTAATTCTGCGACGCAACATTGAATTAATAAATCAATATTGATTCAATGCTGCGATGCAAGATACAAATAAAGTTAGAATTACCTTAATAAGTTAAATTTAATTTATTATGTTTTATTCACTACTGTTACTGCTAACTTATTTATAGGTATTATTATTATGTATTGTTTCAAAATTATCTTTATGTGAAATATGCTAGGATATAAGTTAATAAATTCATTACTGTCTATTTGCACTCTCATATATACATACATATAATTTTCTTATATTTATAAATATCACCAAACAAATAAATAAAATAAAAATGTAAAATCTGGTGACACGGGATAATTCGCAAATTTAAATTTAGTATATTTTGAGTTTGTTCAAATCTTTCAGAACAGTGCTGGATTTATGTCACAGAGACATTATTAATCAATTAGTGTATATTATAGATATCTCAGCATATGAGATATCTATAATATACACTAATTGATTAATAATGTCTCTGTGACATAAATCCAGCACTGTTCTGAAAGATTTGAACAAACTCAAAAATATTCTGAATTGTAAATACTGGTAAAAAAGGAATTTAACAAAAATTGGAAATAATATTTCCTGGCGTATCCTAGTGTAATGCAAGTATTCGGATGAATTTCATTACACACAATAAAGTATATTGCTCCCAAAATTCCGTAAATCAATTGTAGATTTTCTCATTAGCGACATCTGTGGGGATTTAGGGGAATGAAAATGGCTTTGTACAGGCCGCATGGAAAAGGCGCTTACAACTCATATATGAAAGCTTTTCACGCAATTTGAACATATATACAACTTCCAAAAAATGAATAAGCATGGTATATTCTATCATGGGTGGAAATGGCGAATGTTACAATTGTGTAAAGTGATCACTTAAGCCAACCATAAAAAGACAGGTCATAATCCTGTTACACCCAAATGACTTCTATACCTACTTTCCCATAATTAATACAGTTTCGTCTCTGTGAGATATCTATAATATACACTAATTGATTAAATTTAGTCTTATAAAAGTAAACGAGCCAAAAGTAGTGTGCTTGGACAGATGAATTTGTCATTCTATTTACTTTGTTACCTCTATAATACCGAAAAATCACCGGTAAACAGATACAGTTTCATGGTACCATAAATCTAAATATGTACAACACAAAAGCTACAGTGATCACTGAATAAATTCGCGATCGGTTTTATAAATTTCGCATTTCCTTTCTCTCCTACATCACTCTTTCATTCACTTAAATTCATTTCAAGAGCAAAGTTAAGTGGTTGAAACAGGCTTTGCGCAACTCAGTTTAAAAACAAACGTACTGGCTGGGTTTTAACTTTTATAGGTAGGTACTTTAAATTGAACCTTTTTCAATTAGAACTGAAATAAATTTTATGAAATTGTGAATATTGTTTTGAAAAATTTCTGTAAATTTTATTTGACAATTTTGAATATCGTTTTTTTGTATTGAAATTCATTTTAGAAAGAGTTTAAATATCAAGGATTCGTTTGTAGAAAGTGATTCGAATTATACTGTTTGACACTACAAACATTTTGTTTTTTGGTCTCGGTGTCAATTTTTTGATGAGGTTTAAGAAGGTGTTTTTGTGTAATGCATAATAATAATACACACACGTAATACTACTTACACTAACTATAGCTTATGTTATTACTTAATATTGTAATACCTTACCTATAGCAGGGGCGTGCAGTGGGAACATCGCATCATGACTTTTACGTAACTAATTATTTGGAAAAAAAATCGGAATACAACATATATTTCGTAATATTTCTATCACAATTGTTAGCATAGTTTTCATATTTTGATATGTAATAAAAATCTGTAGCATAAATATTTGATTTCTATTTTTTTTCCAAAATATTCGTTTACAAAAAAGTCATGTTCCCACTGCACGCGCCTAACCTATAGTATATTTAAAATCTCTAAAGGGCGGAATAAGAACGTGAAGATATCTCTGGATTTCTATATTATGACGTAATCTGACAACGCTGTGTAGTTTCATAATAGCTTAATTGATTAAAGCTGTCTACCAGTTATGTTAACCTTTAATTAAAACTTAAACTTAGTAAACTTCTAATTATAACTAGTACAATACAATGCTTTTTCCAAACCAAACCCAATATCCCAAGCACAAGAGTCTTCGGCCAATGCAATGCAATCATGTACAAATTGGCATATATACTGCAAAGCGATTAGGCGTGAAACATTCTGGAGAAATCTCGAATCGACAGGATCATTCTCGTAAGCACTGGAAATTTCGAGGAATCGCTAGAAATGTAAATAATGTTCTCGAAGAATCACGGAACGTGTTTAACGACAGACATCGATCAAAATACCTACTTAGTTCGACAATTGAACAGAATATTCTAGCAAGCGATAGTGTTTCACAGAGGAGTGATTAATTGAGAAATAGTGTGAATTAAAAAATAGTATTTAAATTAAATTCGTGTCCAGTGACTTTTTAGGTTGTTAAAATAATTAATAAGTCGATAATATTCAACATTTTCGTTTGTCTCCCGTAGGTACGACCCGTGACCATATTATTATAATCTGAATAATATGTTAATAATATTTATTACTAATTAACGCCCTATAGGGCTTTTACAACAGATAGGTAAAGCGTAGATTAATAGAATATATTTATAGTTTTAAAAAAAATAATAACATATAAACATAATAATGACATAAAGTGGAAAGAAAATACTTAAAATAAAGATACAAATATATAAAGATAAATATAATATAAAGTAAAAAGCAAATATATAACAAGCAGAAATATAAGAAAAACATAATTTAATAGAAATTCAAAAACAAAAAAAAAGTAATAATATAGAGTGAAAAGCAATAGCACAAACTTTGAAAGTCATAATATAATAAAAATTTACATACAAAAACAAATCAATTATTTTAGTCCAATTCGATAAATACTAGTAATCTTTCAATACACCTTTTAATATATGTTTGAGTAATAAAAAGTTATTGGCAAAGACGTCAAGTTGCTCGTATCTGTTTGCTAGTCTAGGAAGCATTTGCAGTGAGGAATTAAAGAAGAAGTTAGTTGCTGCAGTTTCCACCTGCACGACTTCTACTTATGCGAGACGGAACACACAAGCAGATACGTTCTAGTAGTTGAGGACAATCGATAGTACCATTTATTAGTTTGTGTAAAAAGAGAAAGTCCGTCACTATTCTTTTTTTGTGTGATGTATAATATAATATAATGCCACTTTCATGATAAGTATGTGAACTTACACGTGTTTTCAATTTTTATATTATTCGTGTGTTTTATTGTATTACATTTTTACTCTTTTATGTTTTCAAATCTTTCCATCATTTATGTGTTTTACTAAATTATATCTCTACTCTTCTATACGATATGTTTTCAAATGGTTCTATTATTCACACGCTTTATTGTTTTATATCTCTACACTTTTATGTTTTACGTTTTCAAATTTTTCTATTATTAATGTATTTTATATTGTATTATATCTCTTTTATTTCTTATTTTTTGTCTATTTCTACACTGATGTATAATTCTATTTATATAATTTACACGCATATGTTGTTGTGTTAACATTATGTATAAATTCATTGTAGGTAAAGGGCTATTTAGGCGTGTATATTAAATAAATAAATAAATAGATATATGTGTGTGATGTGATGTGATAGAAATATTACGAGATATATCTTTTAATTAGATTTTTTTTTTCAAAATATATACTTTCGTAAATATCATGCTTCATTGTTCTCGCTGCACGCCCGCGCCCAATAATTAGTTTCAATCGTGTGATTAGGAAATTCCGAGAAGGTATTATTCAGTTAAGTTGATTGAAAATTAAAATGAAGGAGTTTTCACATTAACCCATCAATTACGGGGGCGGTCCACACTGACAGACGAATTTTCCACATCGCTGAAACACCATTGTAGGTCCCAGCGATCGATCTTGTACGAGTCGGCCGGTGCAGGTTTAAAAAATAGAATTCCAGAAAGTTCCAGACGAAAGGTCGGGGCAATGGAGCACCTGGAATCACACGGACGTCTGGAAAATTGGATGGCTTCACGGGGCCACAGCCTTATTTACACATCCCCTCCCGTCGAAATACGTCATAATACAACATCATGATCAAAACAACGTCGTAAATAACATTAACATGTTTACACGGTGTGCTGGAGCTAGAAGAAAGTTTAACCAGGCGGAAACAGTAAAGTTACTCGCGACATGGTTTCGGCAATGAACAAAAATAGAAGCCAGGGCTTTGTGACATTTTGTTTTTTACTCCCTTTCTTTTAAATCGTTGCGTCAGCTTGTCGGCTTGTCTGCCGAAAAAACTTTGGATCGATTTTTTACCCTTTCCCAGTGATCCAATCGAGCTGAAACTTTGCAGGCAGACTCGTGGCGACGATAAAAATGATCTAAAAATTTAATAATCATAGTGTAATTTTGGATTATTCGAAATTTTAACGATTTATATATTAAAACCAAATTAATTAATCAATTAGAAAGACAAATAGAAAAATCTAATCCACGAAAAAATATTTGGCTACTACCGGGATTCGAACCCGGGTCACCTCCTTTCCGGGGCCGGTGCTCGGACCACTAAGTTACAAGAGCTTTGTAGATTTATATATTGATTTATTATATTGATTATTGTTT
This sequence comes from Agrypnia vestita, assembly GCA_016648135.1. NCBI lineage: Eukaryota > Metazoa > Arthropoda > Insecta > Trichoptera > Phryganeidae > Agrypnia > Agrypnia vestita. Next base: position 12,766 of record JADDOH010022990.1, on the reverse strand, counting down.
AATTTTCTATCCCGACGCGTGGAGTAGGCGCGAAACCTCTTTCAATGAAAAAGGGAATATAATAAAAAATATTTTTTGTGGGTTGGCTTTTTTTCTGTTAATTTTGTTTAAAGTACTGTCGCTTGTTCGCCGTGGTACAAAAGTACGAATAAATCTACTCCGTAAATAAACATTTTTAATGATTTATTTATTTATTTCGCAAATATAACAGACACACTTAAGCTAGCTCGCGCGGGTTACAATCTCTGGGCTTGGATAGAGTGATGAACGATGAAGTCCTCCGGCGTATGGAAAAAGACCGAGAAGAAAGAAAGAACTATCAAGATAAAGCTGGAGTGTCTCGGACATATTACGAGAGGACCAAAATATAGTCTAAACCAACTCATCATCCAGGGGGAAATAAGTGGTAAAAGAAGCTTAGGAACACGCCGCATCTCATGATAAGAGATGGCAGCATAAGAAGAAGAATTAAACATACTGTTACGTGGCGTGGCTCGCTCGAAAAATGAAATGGCACAACTCGTAAAATAAATCTTTTATTATCGCTTGTACATTATCTCTCACATTTTACAATCGCTCGCAACGCAATACTCTGCTATTTTTTATTCAAACACAAAAGAACAGCTTTCTTTTGTTTTTCTACTCGGGTAAGAACCCTTCCATTTCTTTGCTATTTATAAATCATGTTAGTTCTTATTTCAACCACTGGGCATACCGGCCTGCCGTTCTGCGCATGTAACACTTTTCTATGGAACTGTCAAATGTCAACGAACAGCTCGTTACAATACGTAAAAAATGTAATGTTGTATTTGATGACATAAATATAAATATCGCTTCGAACTATAGCTGCATAGATAAATATGACTATGTGTGTAAACCTAATCACTGAACAAAATTATAAAGCATGACTAAGTAATTACCTACCGAGTGGCTGAGAGGTTTGCTACATATTATCCTATATTTAAATGTCATGTGTCCAATACACGCCGATTTATCGGAAACTAAATGAAATTACACTTTATTTATGGTTTTTTTTATTTTTAGAACTCCATATTTATTTTTAGCGAAATTTAAAATAAATTAAATTTTAATAATTATTACCTATTAATTAAATTTAAAACGAATTAAATTTAATAAGTATTATTATTACTGAAATTTAAAATAAATAATATTTTAATAAATATTATAATAATAAATAATAAAAATTTAGGGGGTATTAGGGGTAACTTAAAATTTTATAAATAAGTCGTTTATACGTGGTATACCCACTGTTTGATAGCCTTGCAAGCCGAAACAGCTATCACACTTAAAATAGTTAACCCGCAGAACTTAATAGTAATATTTATTAAAATTAATTCACTAATAATAATTATTAAAATTTAATTTATTTTAAATTTCGCTAAAAAAAATACACTTAATACATAAAAGAACAATGTCCACTCTGCCTTGATCATTGATATTATGCACAAATATAAATAAAATGCAACAAATTTCGAAAAAGCACTCACAAACATGTAAATCATTCAATAATGTTGATTATAGATCATAGAAAAAACGTCTTCAAAATACTGTTAAATAAAACCATAGATTACACAAGGTATCCATTAGAAAGAATTCACAAATATTTTTACAAAGAAATATCCAGAGATCACGTTCTGCCAAATGAGAAAAACAACTTGGACTTCGATCGATGAGCCGCATCTACGACCCGGGTGACTCGAACGACATCGTTCATTATTCAGCATTGACCTTTCCATCACTCGCAGTTCCAAGTCGATTGTGAGTCGGCAGACAGTTCCACATTTGTTATTATAAACGATCAAAGAGCAACTTCACCGAACTATTCGCTCGAAAGATTCAGCATAATTGAAATGCCTGAACTACAAACGTGGTGAGTTGATAAAAAAAACTAAATAAAATTCTTTGCCGAAATACCACAACAGGTTATAACAGACTCTAGAAATATTTCAGATTCCGCACCTTGCTCCTAAAACTTTCGAGAGACTCATTTATATTTCAGATTTTCACACAATCAAAAAATCCATCGCAATATTCTTCTTCTTTCTTCTTTAATGGCTAAAAGCGGGACAACTAAAATAGAGGTCCATCCATTCCTTGACATGGCCTTTGTTGTTCAGTCAGCTGGGCTCTCCTGAAGATTTTTAGACCTTTGTACATCATACAATTTTGTTAGGTGTTTTTCTTTTTCTTCGCTTCCTTTTGTATTGTAAGAATTAAAATCCCTATTCAGCTTCACCCTGTCATCAAAGTATTTGGTTACTAATCCGTGTTTAATTTAATATATTTGCCCCAATACGTTATACTTTATTCTTTGATTTACTGTTTCTAGTCCTAGGGCATTCAACATTTTTGTTACTTTGGTTCTCCTATTACACTTCAGTATTATGCGCAACGCTCTGTTATGTACTATTTGAAGTTTTTTAACATTCATTATGTGTATGTTCAGTGAACACAATTACACAAATAGTTGTCAGCCCCCATAGTTCAATCTCACGTATGTTAGGTAGTGTAAAAGATAACACACCGTTTGAGTCTCCAGGTGTACACAGAGTGCCATGTGATTGTGGAGCGTTCTACATAAGACAAACCAAACGCAATATCGCTACACGATTGAAGGAACATATTGAAGCAAATAAAAACAACAACTCCAATACATCGGCAATCTGCGAACATGCATCCAAAGGGAATCTCTGTCACTTCATCAGATTTGACAAGGCAAAAATCTTATCAACAGAACCGTACCTTATACTTAGATTAGTGAAGGAGAGCATTGAAATATAAATACATCCCAATTCAATAGAGATCAAGTATTTGGCGCCCTGTTCTGACGACATTGATTCAACCCTTGAGAGACGTCGCAGTAAAGTCCGCCGACGTAACTAGTACATATCGCACACTGGTGACCTCTATTGTAGAAGAAGTGAACACAACAAAGTGCATATAATTTACGCCCGCGAAAGCAATAATCAGTCCGACCTCAACCTCCGCGGGTAAAGTTCATCCTCCTGATGACGTTGAATAAGCATTCATCGAAACGTCCGGTTTAAATACATACGGTTCGTATAAAATATCCGCAACTATTTACAGTTAAATATGTCTAACGACCGTTATAACAACCTTAACTCTTTAATAACACAATTACTGCAAGAAGCTATTTTTATTTTCGTGAATTTAACATTTGGGAAGCACTGGCTAAGTTTGGTGACGTATTTTTTGTACAGTATGTTTATTATTCCTCGCATGACACGGAGCCAGTCTGGCGGAATTTAATACGGAGCATCGGGCCGCGCGAGGAACTTTATTATGGAGGTGCTTCGCGCAGTATGCGGGAGGCGGACTTGAACAGGTGCGTGTATGATGACACGTGTGCTATTCGCTTTATAATAAAAAATGTGTCATACCATCCTGCGTGCAATATGGTCTCCTGGTATAAAATTTTTCATAAATTGTAACGTATCTGATGAACGTTTGTCCGGAATCAGTGAAAGAGACAGGCTATGTCCATTCTGTCATAGTCAGTGTGGACACCCTACTCTTAACTTTTTACACAGCACTATTGGAGAAGACATTATTGTCACCTGCATTTGCACAAATACCCAACTGCCGAAATCAGGTCATAATTTATTGCTCATTAGACTTCATTTCTTATCACTATTTAATATACACAAACATTCATTTAATTCTCTTATGTAGGTATATACCTAAATATACTTTTTAACTGTGCTATTATATATACATTTTGTTGCTTTCCATGCATATGATTTTTTATATATATATTACTTTACTTTCACTATTGCTTTTGTATTATACAATATATACTGTTCTCATTATCCACTTTATATTTATATACACCATTTTATATTTATATACTCAATTAATTAATTAATTAATCTTATAGTTATATAGTATTTTGTTGTATATCTTTATTATTTTTTGTTCTCACTACATTTTTCAGCTGCTCATCTCGGCACAGGTTCTTTCCTAGTGAGATGAGCGGCTCTATCTCTTATGTCATGTAACAAGGTGAAGATAAATAAATAAATAAAAAATATGAGAGAGTGAATAGGGATAAACTAAGTTACGTTTAACTCTTGATGTACAAGATACCCTCGACAAAGTATCTGGAATACAAAATGCAAGATACTTTAAAATCAAGTATTTAAAATACCAGATACAAATAACTTTCTGGAATGGTATCTGAAATACTAGATTCAAAATACGTATCTTCCAAATACATTTTTAAAGATAAAATCATTTTGTAAGAAAACACATTTTATTGAATGTAAGTTTATTTTTTTACGTGAATTATTTACGAATAAATCGCGTTGATCGCGCAAATGTGACAAAATAAAATATTATATTTTTAAAGTTTTAATTGAGACTTAAGTAAAACCAGTTCTTCAAACATTTTGTCGCTCATTTTTCTTCGATGAGGTCTCATTGCAGGTAGGTACACCATTGGAAAAAAGTATTTTAGCAATCTTAGTATTTACAAAATACTAAGATACCAAAATAATGTATCTAAATACAAGATACAAGATGAGTATTCAAAAAAGTATTTCAGATACAAGATGAAAATACGTATTTTGCATCTTGTATGTGTATTTCAAATACTTGTATCGTAGATAAGTCACATCTCTGGAAATAACTAAGAGAAATTATAGTAATCTCACAAAACTATTTCTATGTATGAAGTGAAAGCTTCCATATCTTCACAGAGACGTTGATCATAGAATAGGTGTGGGATGGATGAAATTTAGATCCGTAACAGGAATCTCGTGTGACCCGAAAATGCCTATAAAACTTAAAGGAAAGATATACCATATTGTTAGATCCGCGATAATGCATGGCTCCGAATGCTGGACCATGTACAACTCCTACTCTAGGCATCTCGAAACAGCAGAAATGCGAATACTTAGATGGTAGGAGTAACACTTAAGGACAGGATTAAAAGTTCACGCATTCGTGGTAGCCTGGGACATAAACAGTAAGCTGAGGAGCGCCAGTCGAGATGGTACGGGCACATAAGACGGAGACCACCAGACCACGCGGTGAAGCGGGCAATGTCTGCGGAGCTTCAACGACAGTCATCCAGAGGAAGACCAAAGAACTCTTGGATTACTCAATTCTCCAAAATACTACATAAAAAAGTCCTGGATGAAATCGATACCCAGGAAAAAGTGAAGAAGATAAAGCCTGAGAACGAGAAGAGCCGACCCCAACAGCCTACCTAGGCAATGAGGTGTGACAGTGCAAGGAAGAAGAAGTGTATGGAAGTCTTCATATGGTAGCCACAGGATTTATGACCTGTGCGAGCTGGCTTATGAGATCACTTTACATAATGCAACGTTCACCAACTCCACCGTCTCAACATCCACACATAATCATTTTTTTTCATATATGTTCTATTATCTGTGTTCTTTCAAATATTTGAAGGGACTGTGCTAGAGACATCTACGATCCTTCCCGTGATACGTATATAGATTTCGCCGCTTCTAATGATATTCATTTTAATGTAATTATTATATGTTTCCGAATTATAGCATATTTCAGTATAATATAATATGCTTCAAAAAATTAAAGTTTTTTATTTCAAGCATGTCACTGCATGCAGCATCAATTAGCGAAGGGAAAAACTGCATTTCAAAATGAAGACTACAACAGGCGCACGTTCACCACTTGGAAGACTACAAAGTGTGCGCTACATTTGTAGTAGGTAGCGAAACATTACACACTTCATCTACTTCAATAACTACATGAAGTAAAGCTGAAATTTTTCATTCTTGATGACAATTCATGAATCAACTCACTAATTAATCCATCATGATTAATGGATCAAAGTTTAATATGGGAAATTAGGTAATGAGCTCACCAAAGTACGGCGCTAGTTTCCTACCAAAGTGATTTTATACGCTGGATAATACTAAGACTTAGATGTAGAAAATTCTATTAGGTACATTAAAAAAATATTTTTTTAAAAACCACTTATATTTTTCTTCTTTTTTTTCTTATGGTGCCACCTCCAATCGGCGATCATTCTGGTGATTTCGACTTATTTACCGCCGCACGGAACAACTCATTCGAGTTACACTTATACCAGTCTCTCAAGTTACGCAGCCATAAAATGCGGTATTTTTTATATTTAAATATACTTATGCATAACTGTACTTAAAAGTAAAAAAATAAATTTTCGGCCAAAAAAGTTTTGCCTCACTCTCCAAAATAAAAGCGTGGACACTTTCCCTCCATCAATAACAGAATTCTGTAACCCATATCAATATCACACACATCCTGTTTAATATTTATTATTTGAAAAAAAAAAAAAAAAAAAAAATGTTGTCAAACGCGACACATCTTCATACTTGCAGATTTCAATACAAAAATACAATTATCATTAATCAATTAATGTATTAAAATAGGAGTTTAATAAATTGAAAATAATATTACACGTATACTAGTGTAATGATAGAAATTCGGATGAATTCCATTAGACACAATAAAGTATATAGCTAAAAAAACTCCAAAATCAATATAGATGTCTCGTTTAGCTACATCTGTGGTTATTCAAGGGGAAAGAAAAAGCTTTGATGCCAGCCGCAAGGGGGTCGTTAGAACTCACATGTGAAACGTGGCGCAAAAATTTAATATATATAAAACTTCCAAAAAATTAATAGACATGGTATTATATCGTGGGCGGAAATGGCGAACGTTACATATGTGTAAAGTGATCACCTAAGCCATTTCATATAGGTGATCACCTAAACCAATCGTACGATAGGTCGTAAGTCCTATGGCCACCCAAAAAAAGACTTCTATACCTACTCTCCGTCGAAAAAATATAGTTTCGTCTCTGTGAGACATGTGTAATATACATTAATTGATTATTGATGTTCCTGTGACAAACAATCCATTGAAAAATTTGGACATACTCAAAATATTCACAATTATCATTCTTCATCTTCGTCACAGTAAGATATTCAGACTCTAAGATTGGGGCCTGGCCACCGGGGAACGAACAAAAGAGTGACAATATACAATTCGTACCTTAGAGTATATATTCTAAGATTCGTACCATTCCCCACACAGCCCCCTCCACAATAACAAGGTGTACGGTACACCCCCACCCTCTGCTGTAAGTGCCCACAGAAATCTATTGCGCCGCTTTAAAAACCCCACCACGTCCGTTTTTGAGTGCAGAATTTTTAGAAGGGCTCAAAACGAATTTGCCTGTCCGTGTGGTGAATCCTTTATGAGCCCCGCGCGCTTTACGGCGGTCCGGCGCTGCACGCCAGGGCTGCGGGTCTTCGCCGACAGGTGCACACAAAGTCGCCGCCGACTTTCAAAATGGACGTCCATCTTTTAAATGGCGGCGATCGGAGGTTGGCGAGTCGCCGCCAGGGGCGAGTGACAGACGCGGTAAAATGTCGCCGAACGAAACAACCACTTATAGACGTACCACTGTAACTAGGCGTGCGAGGGAGGGCGTTCCTATCGCGTAACAGAACCATAACTGTGCAACCAGATCGACAGGACGAACAATGAGAATACCAACCACTAACAACGTGTATGGCGAAAGAAAAAGAGATTATATTGTGCCAAGAATCTTTAATAAATTAGATAAAAAATTCTTTGAGATGATGCAAGACAAAAAAACTCCATTGGCGTCAAAAAAGTACAAGCTAAAAGAATATATATTAAAGCTATGTACCTAATCTTACATTAATCTATAATTACATATCATGTATCATTTTGTAAAAAAATATGCAACACTCGATAATGTCCTACTATCTTCATTATAAAATAAAAATTATTGTCAAATATTGAAGGCAACCATGCCGTAAAACTGCTGTGCAGTTTGGCATATCTACAATGTAATAAATATCAAAAAATTAATAAATATATATAAAAAAAAAATAACGAAGTTGTTAGGTTGTAAATTTATTACACAATACAATGTACAGAATGTCCGGTGACCGGTGTCGTATTAAATACAGAAATTTGGTCGGGCAGCACTAAAGAAACCATGCAGTAATGGCGGCCGTTCTATCTGTCAAACTGTCAGACGGTAATATCGGTCCATTATTCGCTTTTTCAGCTTCGCAAAACTTTAATACTTCATTGACAATTGTTCTTGCACCATCCCGGACTGTTTAGGATGTTTTGGACATAATAATTCACTGTATATTGGTAATCAAGATTACCAATATACATTGAAACACAGCTCGCGCTCAAAGACGAGAATGAACTGAATTACAGGGCGAGGGGTTACCGCCGGGTGCGGGCGGGGCGGATTTTAGTTCGAAATTCGCCGCACGCCAAGTTACGTTGGGCAAGCAATACGTGTCGTTTGTATGGTGCACATTGTTCAAGCGATGGATCAATTGTTCATTTTACGGACGGGACTGTATTGCCTATTTCCCCGACCCCTTTCTTTGCCCTACTCTCTTCGCCCTACAGAAAACCGCCTGTCAAGTGGAGATTGCCGTTAGTTTTTGTGTTGAGAAAGCGTTGAAAGATCGTCGAGTGGAGTATTTGTGTCGCAATACATATTTGTATATATGGCTCCGTAATATACGAGATTGGACAAGAATAAAGATGGTTGAAGAGCTGTTAGAGAAAGAGATAGGGAGATGACTCTCAAGTCAACATTGGGGGGACCTGACACGATATTAGAAGAAGAAGATACTTATTGAATCTGTGTCGTGCCTTAGGAGCAATTCAACCAGAAAGACAGGAAAAAAAATTCGTGGTGTTAAATTCATCTATCACCGTGTTTCTTTCCTTCTCATATCAATTTGCAGTCCACATTTTCGTTTCATCCCCTTCCACCCATCCTATCCGGTTATTCCTCCCTTTTTCCCCAAAACTCCCTAGTGTGGCCCGGCGATTCGCGCTGGGCATTGTGTATGAATGGAAGGAGCAGGAAGCTCGTCTTATCCGCCACAATCTTTTTCTTCCTGGATCAACGAATTGGCTACACTGCTTTCACCACAGATCCGATGATGCTCGGAAACCGAAGATGACCTGCAGCGATATGGAACAATCACTTCATGATGACGGGGATGCTTCTAGAAGGTAGTCAATATTTAGTGGTAATTTTAGATAATGATAAGAAAGGTCTCACTCCTCGAGCTATGGAATGATGGGTAGGAAAAGGAAGGAGGAAGGGTCGTGACGTAAATGCCAATACTAAAAGCCGTTTTAATAGGACCTCATCTTCGTCAGACTAATTATCCATTACTTATTTTAGTAAACAAGTTAATTTTTGAACGGGAACGTGGATGTAGTTGTGGTGAGGTGCTGGTGATTGACCAGTAGACACCAAAATGGGATATATATCAAATAATGCGTTATTCGTAAAATTGAACTGGTATATATAAGTATATTGGCTTTACTACTCAGGATTTTCTCGATTTGTAATAGAAATATTGCGATTGTGAAAATATAAAACATTTTGTTCAAATGTAACTTGAGTTCTGACAAGCAGTACCAGGCGAAGACCAGTAAGCGCTGTCGCTTCCAACTCGGTGGCAATGTCGTCCTCAGACAAGGTTTACGATGATTAAATTTCCTGTGGTCAGCCACGGTCGTCCAGTACACCGCATCCAGAAGCAATCTCGCCGAGAGTACCCTGCAATAATTTATTTTTCATGTTTTTAAAACTCCATTTTGGAATCTACGCCATTTATCTCGAGGGACGTGTCCGCGGCCGGGGCCGAAGCAACAGCTTCCCGCCAATTTGTTACTCATTTCGAATTCGGAACGACCGCGCCACAAGATGGCGGCAATAAATAAAATGGCTCCCCGACTAGAACATTTTTACGAATGCAGGCTCCCAAGCAGGTATTGCTGGATACCTTTTCTGCGACTTGGAACCCACGAACGTAAAAAGTGACGTCGTAACACTATTTTACAGTGACATACATTTAATGAGAGAATCGGATATACCTACAAGCATAGGTAAAGACGAACGAAAATAGTTTTTAAGCATCTTCCATAATATCAGTATAGACATACAAATCTTGATCAAAAAATCCGCGGAATTTTTGCGTGCCGCAAAAGTCCAATTGTCACAATTTTTTCGATAGTGTCTCGACAGTGGCGTGCAGCGCATACAAGCAAAAAAGCTGTGCGTTAGTAAAGATTCTGAGAAACAAATATTAATGAAATAATCCTTATCTTATGAAAAAGTTGATTTAAAATTCTAGCCGTAATTCGTCCTACGGCTAGAAGTTTTATTTCTGACGTTTCCATTTAACGTGACGTATCCGTTTTTTTCGATTTAAAATTCTATCCGTAACTCCTCCTACGGCTAGAAGTTTTATTTCCGACTTTTCTGCGCTTAACTTCATGTCAATTCTTCATTTATTTTGCCAACCAATTTGTTCCACAGATATAGTCAAGTCGAGAAAAAAACCGTGTATTTTTAATGCTGTGAGTTGTGTGTAGTAGCGTCCTTCTTCGAAAGGTCCTATGCCAGGCGCACGTCTTGCAGAAATGTTATTTTTTACAAATTCCACCAAAAACTTTCGGTGTAAATTTTATGTCTTTTCTGTGGTAAATGTAAATACGAATACGACAAATATCATCTGTCATCTGTCATATCATAATGATATCATAAAATGTTTGATTTATTTTTGTGAAAAGAAGCGTATTGTATTTCGCTTCGCTTGGTAAAAATTTAGCACAAAATATTTTGTCTCGTCTAAAAACTACTGAAGAAAACCTTAAAACAAATTTAAATTCAGCAAATCCATATTCATTTTTCTTTGCTCCAACCTCCATTCATGAAATTGCTGCAATTATTAGTAACCTAAAGTCTAGCAGTGCCCCTGGAAACGATGAGGTAACAGCAAAAGTAGTGAAGTATAATAAAGACCAATTAAGTAAGCCTCGTTGTTATATATTCAATCAAAGTCTCTCAACGGGTATCTTTCCAAATGCACTAAAACTGGCTAGAATCTGTCCAATATTCAAGGGTGGTGATCCCCGTAATCCGAGCCACTATAGACCTATATCGCCCCTAAGTGTTTTTTCTAAAATCTTAGAGAAGATAGTTAAAGTACGTCTTTTAAAATACCTGGATATTCACAAAATAATCTCCAACAATCAATACGGGTTCCAATCAAAACTCTCAACAGAAGATGCAATATGTCAACTAACGGAATTCTTAGTTACACAATTAGATAAAGACAAACGTTGTATTGGTATATTTTTGGACCTAGCCAAAGCTTTCGATACGGTGTCTCATCCACTGCTGCTGCACAAGTTATCAGCTTTGGGAATACGGGGGACGGCTTTGGCGTGGTTTGAAGATTATCTAAATAACAGGGTTCAGGTGGTTAAATCGGGCGATCACTGCAGCAACCTCCACAAAACATCATACGGAGTACCGCAAGGAAGTGTTTTGGGACCCACGCTCTTCCTCATAGATGTCAATGAAATGTGTAACTCCAATTTAGAAAACGGTAAAATAATTTCTTTCGCAGATGACACAGTGCTTCTTTTTCAAGATGATTCCTGGGAAGATGTTTTAAAAAAGGCACAAAGTGGATTGAATCGAATAACATCATGGCTTGACAAAAATCTACTAACAGTAAATGCTTCAAAGACAAAATACATGTGTTTCTCCATCAGTAAAAGAACAGTAATAAAGCAGCCCAAAAATCTACTGATTCACACATGTCAATCAAAAGATAAACCCTGTGATTGTACTAATCTGCAGACAACGGAAGATATACGATATCTAGGTGTGTACATAGACAAGCATCTAAACTGGAGAAAACATATTTTGAATCTTACAATCCGAATAAGAAAGCTTGTTTATTTTTTCAAAGAAATTAGAGATGTACTCGACGCATCGACAAGAAGAATAGTATACTATGCACTGTGTCACTCACTCATTAATTATGCAACTGTCAGTTGGGGTGGTGCAGCTTGTACTATATTAGATTCATTAAGCAAAGCCCAGAAAATGGTATTGAGAGTTCTTCATAAAAAGCCATTTCGTTTTCCTTCAGAAGAACTTTTCAGAGAATGTCACGTTCTGGACATCAATCAAACATATTTACTCAACACTTTAAAATATTTTTTTCCGACATAAACAAGATCACCAACAAATAACTCACTCACATTCAACAAGGGCACAGGTGAACTGCAACTATCTTGTACCAAAATTCAAAAAAACTTTTTCACAAAGATTTCACCTCTTCCAAGCACCAAAAACATTAAATACTCTTAACACTAAACTTAAAATATGTAGCCATAGTCTGGCGTATTTTTCTTCTAAAGTGAAACTCTGGCTGCATGAAAAGGGAAGGAAGCATGCCCAAAACCTATTAAAAGCCATCATATAAACTAAATTTAAAATATACTATTCCTACAAGAACATTTACTGTCACTTACTGTCTTACTGTTACTGTCATCCTTTTAAATACTTTTGTTTTATTTTATTTTATTTTATTAATATCCTATTCAGATCATTTTTTTTCAATTACTGTCTTACTGTTACTGTCATCTTTTTAAATACTTTTAATTGTTTTATTTTATTTTATTTTATTAATATCCTATTCAGATCATTTTTTTCACTTACTGTCTTACTGTTACTGTCATCTTTTTAAATACTTTTAATTGTTTTATTTTATTTTATTAATATCCTATTCAGATCATTTTTTTCACTTACTGTCTTACTGTTACTGTAATCTTTTTAAATACTTTTAATTGTTTTATTTTATTTTATTTTATT
>JADDOH010022989.1:0-92552 GCA_016648135.1 Agrypnia vestita | reverse complement strand
GGACGGCTTTGGCGTGGTTTGAAGATTATCTAAATAACAGGGTTCAGGTAGTTAAATCGGGCGACCACTGCAGCAACCTCCACAAAACATCATATGGAGTACCGCAAGGAAGTGTTTTGGGACCCACGCTCTTCCTCATATATGTCAATGAAATGTGTAACTCCAATTTAGAAAACGGTAAAATAATTTCTTTCGCAGATGACACAGTGCTTCTTTTTCAAGATGATTCCTGGGAAGATGTTTTAAAAAAGGCACAAAGTGGATTGAATCGAATAACATCATGGCTTGACAAAAATCTACTAACAGTAAATGCTTCAAAGACAAAATACATGTGTTTCTCCATCAGTAAAAGAACAGTAATAAAGCAGCCCAAAAATCTACTGATTCACACATGTCAATCAAAAGATAAACCCTGTGATTGTACTAATCTGCAGACAACGGAAGATATACGATATCTAGGTGTGTACATAGACCAGCATCTAAACTGGAGAAAACATATTTTGAATCTTACAATCCGAATAAGAAAGCTTGTTTATTTTTTCAAAGAAATTAGAGATGTACTCGACGCACCGACAAGAAGAATAGTATACTATGCACTGTGTCACTCACTCATTAATTATGCAACTGTCAGTTGGGGTGGTGCAGCTTGTACTATATTAGATTCATTAAGCAAAGCCCAGAAAATGGTATTGAGAGTTCTTCATAAAAAGCCATTTCGTTTTCCTTCAGAAGAACTTTTCAGAGAATGTCACGTCCTGGACATCAATCAAACATATTTACTCAACACTTTAAAATATTTTTTCCGACATAAACAAGATCACCAACAAATAACTCACTCACATTCAACAAGGGCACAGGTGAACTGCAACTATCTTGTACCAAAATTCAAAAAAACTTTTTCACAAAGATTTCACCTCTTCCAAGCACCAAAAACATTCAATACTCTTAACACTAAACTTAAAACATGTAGCCATAGTCTCGCGTATTTTTCTTCTAAAGTGAAACTCTGGCTGCATGAAAAGGGAAGGAAGCATGCCCAAAACCTATTAAAAGCCATCATATAAACTAAATTTAAAATATACTATTCCTACAAGAACATTTACTGTCACTTACTGTCTTACTGTTACTGTCATCTTTTTAAATACTTTTAATTGTTTTATTTTATTTTATTTTATTAATATCCTATTCAGATCATTTTTTTCACTTACTGTCTTACTGTTACTGTCATCTTTTTAAATACTTTTAATTGTTTTATTTTATTTTATTTTATTAATATCCTATTCAGATCATTTTTTTCACTTACTGTCTTACTGTTACTGTCATCTTTTTAAATACTTTTAATTGTTTTATTTTATTTTATTTTATTAATATCCTATTCAGATCATTTTTTTCACTTACTGTCTTACTGTTACTGTCATCTTTTTAAATACTTTTAATTGTTTTATTTTATTTTATTTTATTAATATCCTTTTCAGATCATTTTTTTTCCTTTGTCTATAATATAATTAATTAACACCATTATTAAATTGTAAACATTTAATTATTACTATTACTTAATTTTAATTGGCAATAAGATTTATTCACAAATGTTATATAAATAATAAATATTCTTGAACATTATACTACTGGAAGAGCACTGTCTGCTATAATACAGTAAATTACTAGTGTAGCAGGCAGGGCGTCAAATCAATTTAGTGTTTACTTGCTGCCAAGACACTCAACAACAATGAAAAAAAGCTTCATTAAATTTTGTAAACACTTTAAACATTTGTAACATTGAACATTGAATAAACATTTGAATTTGAATTTGAAAAAAAATTTGAATTATTTATGAACGAATCCGTTTTTCGTGACCGAGTTCCCGCACTCCCATTACAATACGAAACTATTCCGAGTGGATTAATCAAACGAGATATATTTTGAAGAACAGAATATTCTCCTATTTACTACGCGCGGGTATTACATTATAGCCGGATTCGAGCAGATAAATAATAAAATAAACAAAATTAACCAAGACGTCTTAATATTTCCTTCAAATATAAGATTATTTTTGTGTTAGAAAATACGTACAGCGGAAACGTTCCAGAGTAGATGGAACATTCGGCGTCTGGCATTGAAGCCAGATATATATGCCAAGGACGGCCAGCCGGCTGATTGATGGACGATAGTGACAAATAACGTCAGAGCATTCACTTTTGCTCTGGCTTGCCACAAGTTCACGGGCGCTGGCGGAAACATCACAAAACTATTGGACGTCATTACTTTCGACAGAAAATAAACCTTTCATAAAATTTGTTTATTTTTATTACATAAAATACTTGTAACGGTCATTTTAATGAACCTACGTATTAAATAAAATATCTATTTTGTTGTCAAATATTTCAATTCATTAAAGTAGCTTGTTGTGTGGTGGTCTTTATTTAAATATCATCGTTTCATATAACGCCGAAACATTCAATTACTTATCAAATTTTCGTTAAAAAAAATTAATAATTATAGTATAATTTCGGATTTTTAGAAATTTTATTGGTTTTTTCAAATTGGAATGATTAGAAAAGTTTGATTACGGCGGCCCGATAACGTCGCGGAATATTTTTTAAATTTGAATTACTTCGTCGGTATGCATAATAGGTACTTCAGTACGAATGTCGAAAATCTAAATTGACTGACAAATGTTTTTAGAATTTAATCTTCAAAGCATGAAGTGTCTTATCAAAGCTCAAAACATCTGACATTTTAGAAATATATTAAATTACTGTAAGTTTAGTGTTATGGTATATGTTTTAATTCATCTTTAATTGTTGTTATATTTTACAAAGAAAGCGAGTATAATAAAAACTTGGTTTTCATGGGTTACTTTTTTCTATTGTATTGTAAGTCCTTTTCTTATATAATTTGATTCAACCAAGAATAAGAAAACTATTAAATTGTTAATTATAACTGCCCCAGAACAGGTTTCACCTAGTGAAGTATTATGACGTAAACGCAAAAAAGTTTAATTATGATGATGATGTATATATAAATAAATAAATAAAAATGAAATAAAAAGGCCATTTTTAATCCTATAAGAAATCTAAATTCAAATAGGATACAACGATTTAAAGTTACAGCGTCGATATACCTATTAAAAATAACTAGAAGAATTTCGATCATACCTTGTTGTAGACAAGCCTTTCATTCATATTTTGTTGTGAGTAGTAAACCCAATTCTGAGCCAAAATTGCAATCCCTGTAAATCGGAACTTAATTTGATCCCGGGATCTGTCTGTGATTGGAAATTGCACATCAATTTTATACATTAATAAAAACAGGAACGAAAAATATAATTTATAAATTCAAAAATACGATTTATTAGTTACAAAAAATGCAATTACGAGTAAGATACTTATATTCAACTATCTGAGGAATCTTTGGGATAAATAATAATTTTATAAATATTATGCTAGAAACAACAGCGAAACATCGAGTATTTCTTCCTTTTTTATCTAGTTTTGGAACCTTGAAATTAATACAAATATTAAACAGGGATTACATATACTATTTTTAATTATAACTTGGATAAGAGCGGAATGATGAATGATTATTAGTGTAAATAAGCAATTTACATTTAACAACACTTATCTTTTCCGATCTTGACCTCTGGATCCGATCGGGACAGACGTGATCAGCTGTACAAATCGTAAATAATCAAGAACAGCTGCCCGATAGTGGACTATTTTTGTGGGTATAAGATTAATCTTATTATCCGTTCGATAGCGTTACATAAACAGACACGCGTATTCTGTAAATAGCAAACATAATCTAAAATTTAAATTTTCGGTTTGGTACTCTACATTCATTTTAAAATTAATTAGTGCCCGTAAGAACAAAGAATGCAGGTTATGAAATAGGTATTCAATTAGTGGTTCGCGCGCGGTTATAACTGGAAGCTTTAAATTAACTGTTTGCGAAGACAAAGGAGACGGCGAGAAATTGAAAAAGCTCGACGATAATTATAAACGTAATTAAATCCCTTAATTAAGGTAGCAAGTAAGATGGGCAAAAAAGGCATTTTTAAAGGATATAGAGATTGAAATTGATTTTTTTAAAGAAATTCTAAAACATTGGTAGGCCTTCCAAAGGAGCATCCGGAAGAAATGTTACATTATAGAAATATTGAAAACGGTGTCAAGTACAAAATGATCTTTAAATAAGTTCAATTTTCTATAGTGTAGTGTGCGAACGCTACTGGCGGGAGAGACGTGGTGGGGGTACTTCGCATTAGTTTAGCACTTAGAAATTTAGTTGATAATCTATCCGAGAAATTTTCACGAATAAATTAATATCGCGAAGGGGAGACATAAATTGAGGAGTAGGCTGTGCAATAGGGGCAATAAAGCCAAATTGCCCTTTTTCCGGAGAATGTTTTTTTTTATTCGTTGGACCATTAAAAGACGGCAGCAAAAACACCCATGTTGATACCTGCATTACCGACCGAGTTACAGACTCCGCAAGAAGACGTAAATAATCACTCTTCTTGCACAGATACGTTATGTCCAATGTGACGCATGGTCGTTTTGCTTACTTATTGGTGTTTTTTCATATTTTTTACTAAAATTATAATATAAAAGCTATTCATTATAGTTTTATGTAAAAATGTCATTCTCAAGCGGTTGTGATGAGGACAGTTCATCCAGTTTTGATGAATTACAACCAAGAAGTAAAAACTGAATGTGTTTAAATGTGAGATTTTTGAAAGTTGGTGGACTCGCAATACACAATCGGAAAAATAGGAAAAATGAAGGGAAGTCTTACAAATCTATAACGAGCAGAAAAATACAGGTTAACATATTTAAGGCCATCACAAGTGCTTTTACCAAGTTTTGGAGTCTTTGAAATAAAAGTTTACAGAATATTTTTATGTCTTCTTGTTTGTCATCTAATACGTTAAAAAGAAGTGAGGCTTCTTCGAAATATAAAGTGAGCCAATTATCAGCAGAAATTTGGCGGGTACGTGGAAATTATTTGTCGTATATTTTTTATATCATTATTACTAATTTCAGCAAAGAAGGTACACACAAAAACAAGTTGCTGAAAAATATTATTGCCCGTATTTTGTAGTGTTTAGTTTGTAGTTTATCCTAAACAAGGAACGGTGCTTCTGAAACCGGTTGGTGTTAACAAAAATATACTGGTTTAAATGAGGTGAATTTTTCCGTTAAATTAAAAAAAAAAATTATTATTCATCCTTCATATTCTGACTTCTTTCTGGGCCGTCCTGTATTATTATATACTTGAACTGTGGAGTACAGTGGAGACCCGCCTTTGTTAACAAAGGTCGGAAATTCAAATCTTCCAAATAACGTATATTATTTATATTTATCTTGAAGAGAATAAAATTATTCATCCTCATCAATTATTCAGAAAATGGTCGTCTTCAGCGCGTGATAATAAGGTCCGGTTGTTTCAAGTTCGATCAAAGTAAGCGGTCGATCAAAGCATAGATTTTTACGAAAACGGATCGTCTGATTGGTGGAGAACGTAAAAATCTATGCTTTAAAAGAACGCTTACTTTAATCCAACTTGAAACAACCGGCCCTTAGTGATGCAACGAATACTACTTTCACGAATACGAATATCAAGCCTACTATTCGGCGAATACGAATAATTCAGCAAGGTAATAAATAATACACCACTGTTCTTTTTTTACTAAGAGATTTAATAATTAATTTATTTTTTTTACACCATCGGTAAATTTTTGTTCAAAAAGCACAACATTTCTTTTATCCGTTTGTACATTCCCAGCGGTCGAAAAAAAATATCACTTTTTCACGCTTACGAGAGGTCATGTTATTAGATTTAACACTTTTACACACGACGGAAATAAAATGGAACGAGCAATACAAAGAAACTAGATGAAAGAACTCATGTTATGCTGTGAAACAAGTAACAACTTGAGAACTCAACAAATCCATTCGTTAAATGTTAGGGGAATCTCCGATAATAGAGTGCGTAGGATACACGGTGCATAGCCAAACCGTAATTTGCATTGCGTTCAGTTATAAATAGTTTGTTTTTAATATTTGTGAAGATATTCGGCGAATACGAATATTGGGTAAATATGTAATATTCGTTGCATCACTAGTGATAATTATCGGCACTGAAGAGGAGCGCATGAAGGGGTTGCGATACCTTTGTCTGATGTGGCGGCGGCGGAGAGTGGCGGGGCGGGCAGAGCGCTGACCCGACTCCTGTACGAGGCGGACGAGGAGAGCAGAGCCGAGGACACCCTCGAGGAGGAGTAGTAGGACGGATAGCGCCTGTACATGGCGGACGGCTGCGTGTTACACAAACCCATCATGTATTACCAAACCACTTTTGGATTACATTTCTTATTGGACACTTTGTGAAGGGGTTAAAGAGGCCAGGCACAAATAATTATTTATTTGTTAGTAGCAAAAGACTCGCGGTGATGATTTTAATTTCACCGTTAATTTTAAAATCATAAATAATGTAATAATAATAATAATAATATTTGTAACACGAAATGTTCTCAGGTTTTCACGGCCGCTCAGAATCTTCTGTGTATAGTTTTCTGGGATATTCTGCCGTGTATGTGTGACCTCTCTGGCCAGAGAGGTCCATATAGACGAAGTTTTAATTTATTTTATTTTATTTTTAATGAGATTACTAACAGAATACTGGGTACAAAATACACAAAAAAAACAATACTTCTTCATCTTCTTCTTTTTTAGATCCTTGACATATACTGACGAGTTAGTCCTGGTCTTGTGACCAGGACGAAAAAAAAAACAATACATTATTATTTTAACAATATTAACACAGGTACTGGATTTTGTCACCAGAGGGATGATTAATTAATTAAGGATAAATTATACAAGTCTCACAGAGACGAAGCTATTTATATATGAGAAAAGTGCATGGAAGTCTCCTATACGACTTATAATTAATCTAATTGTTTTAAATGTCGTTGAAATGTGTTGTACATAAAATTGAAACATCACGATGTGTTTTCCTTTGAAATTATTACAGTACGTGCAACCCTACATAATACATATTGTTAATACCATTCTGTTTAAGAAGCGTGTTCTATATTAATGCGACGCTTAAGATGATTTTTACTCAAGTTTTATGTGTTGGCGATATGATTTATCTTACGCTACAGAACGTAAACTCTGTGATAAAGTTGCAGATTAAAAAAGTGTTAACATCGTATTATAAAACAAGCAACTCAAACAAGGAGAAAATATTTAATTAATAATAAAAAATAGATAAATAAATATTCAAAATTTCAAACACACTATCTATTAAAAATAATATGTGAAATGATAATAATTTTCAAATGTTTATCGACAATTATAAAAAATCATAGAAACATGTATATAATGAATAATTTAAATGCCGCTTACATAACCCGAGTAAATTTTCGGTCAATAGTGCATACGGCATTTAGTTTGCTATTTGTGCATTAGCATACGAGCCTCGGCCTAACGATCAATTTCCTCGAGAATAGCGTGCATGCATCCGTAAAGGAACGATCGATAAAGATGCAGTCTAACACGGTTGCAGTGCACACTAACCACTTTTACATTAGACAAACTCGATTCAAATATGAGCACCGTATGAGCACTATATAAACACAATACGAGCACGATATGAGCACTATACGAACACAGTATGAACACTAAAAATTTTCCCGTATTTAAGCAGAATCCTTTATTAATTAAGTTAATAATATAATGACTTGGTAGTGACCTAGACCTTTCAACAAAAAGCATCACACCGCTGGCCTACAAATAATGTATGCCGCTTAAAAAATATAGTACAAGGTTGAAGTTTTTTTAATCAACGGTGAAGTGAAGAACGACGAGAAAGCGCTAACATCATTTGGCAAAACATCAAAAAAGAAATGCATCTACAAGTATTAAAAACAATGAAATTAATATGCTAAAAATGATTAAAAAACCTTTACCAAGTCAACTAATGTTACACTTCAAAGCAACAAACATTAACACCGTTAACACACGTTAACAACTTTGAAATAGTTCAATTTTGACAAAAGTCGAAATTTGGGGATCAGACAGCACAATAATAATAACTTGTAATTTATAAACCGAATACACCATGAACCACTATAATTTATATTAATTTCACTTGCATTGATTGATACAAAGCACTTTTTACATATTGATTTATATTAAGGTAGAAAAATATTAATATTCCAATAATTAATTATTAATATTAATTAAAAGCAGAAAAATATACTACTGGTTGCCATTTCAAAAAAGTCGCTTGTAAAACATTGTCTATTTTTTTTAAATAAAATGTAAACAAAACAAATATTCATAGTCAGAATTATTGAACAAACTAAAGCAGTTTACAATAGAATAACTCTACGCACAAAACTACAGAAAGTTAGTTCTAAAGTGAGAAAACACTAAAGTCTGAACACAGGCTCAAGTCAAAAATGTTGTATTTTATAATAAGATGAAATGAAGAAAACGTTGTCAAGTCGGTTAGTTGCGGAAAACAAAGAGGGCGTTCAATGAAATAGAATTACCAGGAGTGCAGCGGGTGCGGAGGATTGCGAAGTAACAACGGCGGATACCCACGATGGCTGAGGAGGACGGTTTGCCGCGCGGCGACGGGACGGAGCTCCCGACCCGGAGAGCAGGAGGGAGGGGAGGTGGCGATCGATGGCCCCGAGCCGGAATGGGTGGGAGGCGAAGGACCCGACGAGGGGGTGGGGGCCGCCAGACTGCGCGCCCGCGTAAAAACCTGTGACGATTCTCTTACAGTTACCGCGGCGGTGACCCGCCGCGCGAGCTTTTCCGTCGGCCTACTTTCCTGGTAGTTTTTCGCCGCTAACAGCGTTGAAACGGGACGAAAGGATTATGAAAATATTTTGTTTGTGTTTTTAATTTATATTTAAACTTTAGTAAATATTATTTTAATATCTCAATCGCGTCTATTGTTATCGTATCCTATAGAAAGAACTTCCTGAAAGAAGAATTTAATTATTCGTATTTCGGAAATATATAATTTTTCGATGAAAATTAATATCACACTGTTTTGTTATTTACGATTTATAATGTACATTGTTGACTCTCTAGATATTTTTAATTTAATGACTATTGCCTTAGATTTCAAGTATTACGAATTCTCGGAAATTTGGTAGGTAACAACGAGAGCATTCAAAATACATTATGGAAACACAAAGCCAAAAACTTAGTTTATGGCTGTCAAGAGAAAAAGACAAAAAAAGTAGTGACAAATCGGCTTTTAACATCATATGTTTAATTATTAACAATTGTAACATTCCTATAACATTTAGCCGTAACTCGAGAGGCTATGTTCGCAAATTTTATTGGGACTATTTCACCATTTATCCAAACGCAACAGATGACGTAATGAAAAAAAATACACAACATAAACATTGAATTGTTTGCGTCATCGTCTCGAATTCTCCGAAATATGAAAGTTCTACAAAGGGAACACAGCAGCAATTTATAATCGGTTGGTTACTCTTCAACATACACATAGTTTCGTCTCTTTCATTCGAAGTTCAAATGCGACAGAAATCATATGATAATTTTAAAAGTACAACCGAAATATTGATATACATATTTAGATTTTAGGTATAACTGCCTTGAAAATCGCCGAAATGTAGCACACGTCAAAATGTCTGTTTTAATTTCGACATTTAATTAGGTCCATCTGTAATACCAGAAGTGCAGGCCTAGTATACCAGGGTTGCGCGAATCAAATACAACTCTTTTTGTGCATTTATATATATTCACCAAATGTTTTTACAATTTTATCTTTGTCACTTGATTTTTAATATATATATGTATATATGAATCGAGTTATTATGTATGCCAAAAATTATAATTAGTTGTTGGTCAGAAGAGGCAAATCGACCATTCTTTTTCTCCATTCTTTTTAAAATAAATCAAACGGAAATAAAATAAAATCTATCATCATATTATCATTCGCCCATCTATGTTAGTTTTCAAAAAATGAATTTATCCGAATTCAATCTTAATTGACAACTTCAGATCTCATTTTATCTGCCAAAATGAGCGCATGATCTGGTCCATGTAATTAAATGTCTTAACTTGATATTATTTAGCTCATATCCATTCTTGCACATTTTCACATTTAACCCTCAGCATACCGTGAGAGATAATACCCAATAGAAATTCAATTTTTATCGCAGCTAATAATTCAATCTGATTAAATTAAAAATATACAGGGTTATTAAGAAAAATTAATAATCTCGCAGGACTATATTCCTGCCTTAATTAAGGGTCGCAAATGTTCATGCAATTTATCAATATTTCTGACGTATTTTTTGTAAAACGTTGGACTATCATTACAGTAACTTATATCGAATATGACAAATTCATTATCTTTAATACTAGTCAAATAAAATAAAAAAACCTTCGAATTCCAATTGGAATTTCTGCAGGGTTTTTTTTATAATTTTATATAATTTGTATCGAAACGAATTAATTTTTCGTAATCGATATAAGTTAATGTACATAATTATAGTTCGACGTTTTGTAAAAAATAAGTCAAAAATATTATTTAAAAAAGGCGAACATTGATATTGTAGAACTCCATAACCATTGACATTAGGTCATGGCTGCTTGACATTTTCGACTCCTAATCAAGGCAGGAATATAGTCTTGCGAGGTTATTTATGTTTTCCAAATAACCCTGTATGTATTTAGAAGGAATCACTTGAAATGCTTGATTTCTAATAGTCACATCTAAGTGCAAATATTTTTTCAAAATTATCGAAAATTCGCTACGTCGAAGCGGAATAAAATTTGGAAGAACCGCTCTATCTCAAAGAACGTAAAAATTCGATTTTTTAAGACACTGGTGCACGGATTCGAAACTTGAACCCCGAGAAGAAAATACAAAATGAACATGCTTGACGCCTTCGAGATATGGTGTTGGCGTCGTGTGCTGCGAATACCATGGATTGCGAGATGAAAGAAAAAATCAGAAATTCCAAACTGAAAAAGAAGAAGAAACTAATTTCCACATTGGGCATGTTGTTAGAAGAGAGGGGAAAAAGAGAAATTTGGGATCCCTGGGAAATTATCGATCTCCAATAAGACGGACAAACTAAGTCAGAGATATAACCGAGCCCAGGATTGCGAAGAGTGGAGGAAAACAGTTACGCTGTACAAGTAGAAGAATGGACCACGAAAAGAGAAGCAATATGAATTTTACAGACGTGTTTAGACATATTCCGGGTTTAAGGGGTTACACACCTTGACATTTAAAAAAATTTTTTTTTACTTCTTTACCTCACAGATTGAACAGCTTAAAGTTGTCAGAATAATTTTAGTCATCACTCATTCAAAAATACTAGTTAAAAATGGATGCTAGCGTGATACGTGAATTTTTATACGATTTACATTGCCTATTCTTTTGCGTTTTTCTCGAAACTACCTTTTTCAGAATTTTGGAGATGATATCTCAAAAACTACAAAATCGATTTCGTTAAAATTTTGTGCACATCTTTCTTATTATCTACAATATAGCGTACGATTTTTCGATAAAATGTGCAGTTGCTTGTTATGAAATTTTAACTGAAATTTAAATTATTTTTAAATTGATATCATTTGCAAAAAAACTTTCGATATGCTACATCATAGACATTGCATAATTCAATAAGAAAATAATTTAATTTTTAATTTAAACGCTGACGACATGACTATCTCCAAAAGCTGCGCGCGCCACCGAGGAGGACCTTTGAGGGACAGGACATAACTAGAAGAATATTAAGCAATATATGCCACAATGATAATAAAAAGAATTTTATATGTGCAATAGTTACATCAGCGTCTATATCGTCGGCCCATCTCTTTTGAGGTCTTCCGATGCCTCTTTTATTCTCCCAAGGTCTCCATTTCAGAACTCTGGGAGGCCATCTTGTAGCATCCTGCCTTGCAACATATCCCGCCCATTGCCATTTTAGCTTCGCTACACGATCCATGATATCCACTACTCTAGTTCTGCGCCTAATTTCGATATGGGCCGACGATATAGCCGCTGTGGGGGGAAAGAAATGACTACAATTAGCAAAAAACAAGGAAGGATGGAAGGGTATGGAAGATGCCTATATCCAGCAGTGGAGAGACGAAGGCTGATGAAGAAGAAGAATAGTTACATAAAAAAAAAAAGAATTAATCTCCTCGGACCCAAAGGATAATCAAAATCGGTCCTTTAATTCATCTTTTACGAAAGAAATTTCAAATTTGGGATACAACATACCACTTATAATATCTATCGATGGTTAAATAAAACTAATTTGTAAAAGGACACAATGCCAAACATTGATCCGAGAGATTTTTCCCAAGTGTCGATCGGTCTCCTACAGGCGACACTGGGTCCGAGGAGGTTAAATGGCTCGGTACTGGATGGCGAGGGAAGGGAAACGTACATTTTGTTTCCGCTGGTATTGGCGGTAAATCGTATCAGGCACGTAAATTAGATCGATATTCCGGAAAGCTTTCGCGCCCCTGGCATTGGCGCGCACGCGGCGGCAGCGGCCCGATCCAAAATACACGCGGGCGCGGGCTATTCCCGGCCGCGCAGACCCGCCGGGAAATGCACGGGGCGGCCCACCGCGGGACCATTTCCCGGACCGCGGCTCCGGCGCCTGGAGCGGCCCATTCGCGCGCTGCACCGACGCGCAAGGTCATTAACACAAGCGGAAAAAACACGTTTCGGAACAAGGAGCCGAATTCCGATGAATTTTTTTGTCTGTCATTCGGATATAAATATGGGGGCCGAGACTGGGAGTCCGATGAAATAAAGCCACCGCCAGGATGCGAGCTCATATTTGCAAACAGTTCGTCAACCGTGTTATAATAACATTTTCAGAGCGATAAAACACTTTGTGGCCTGACATGATGTTAAATTTAAATAAAATACTTAGTTTTAAACCACTTTATTACTGTAAAAATATTAGTAAGTAGTAGTAAGTAAAGTAAAACATATTTTAAATTGTTATTATTAATTTCTTTGGGGGTAACCCGAGTCAAAATCTGATCCTCAGAAAGATCATTCGTCAATTGACGTTTCGCCTGAATCACAAGAGGCACCTTCAGGGTGCCTTGTTAATAAATTTCCGTCATGAGGGGCAGCGCGAGCACGTCCGTTCGTATCGGAAGCTTACTACCAAGTGAGGTCTGGCAAGTCAGAGTTTAAATTTGGGTACTTCGGTCATTATTAGCCTTAATGGTTTTTGGGAATTTTGTATTGAATATTGTGTATTCCCGGCCATTATTGGCCTTAATGGCGTTTGTCTGGCTCCTTGTGATGCGCTTTGTACTCGATGTTGCTTCTTTTGTGTTGATATTTATCTGTATGGTTGCTTGAACATTTTCGACTCAATCCACCCGTAAAGTATTGTGGACTAGCTCTGTTACACCTTCTATAAAGAAGAAAAGTTTGTAAGTTTGCATATAGGAGATAATCTTCGAAACTACTCATCCGATTTCGAAAATTCTTTCACCAATATTTAGAATTATCTTTCAGGGTGGATAAATGCTATACATTATCCCGTTAAAATAAAAGGGCTTTTCGTTGTAACCTATTTTACAACTAAAGTCGACGAAAAAATAGTCAAGCGATGCGTTTTTTACGAACGCTGCTTTAACGGTGAGAGATATTCTATAGAGAAGTTGTAGAACTCAAAAAGTTATATTAAAAAAGTACGCGACGACATATATCTATATGTTAAAGTTTATACACAAATTTATGAAATATGACTAAAAGTTACTAAAAATCTACGCGTGCGAAGCCGCGGGCACAGTTAGTATAGACTAATCTAAGTACATACATATTAGTCTATCTTATACTTGTCCTGAAAAAGGTTGAGATTTGAGATCAACCGAAAGTAGTTGACAAATGTATGTATATTTACAGTAATACCTAAAGTTGTTTATAATTTAAAAGTATTTTATTTTGTGTAAATCTAACATATTATAATTATTCATCTACAAAGGCTGATTTGGATTCCCCACGCGCTCGCTCTAGACAACAAAGACGCAACGGCACGGCTGTTTTCCTGCTACCCGGGCACAAAACGAACAATTTTTCCTACAAAATAGTGACTGCTGATGAAATGTGGGTGTAGTACGACAATCCAAAAAGGCGTGAATTGTGGTTACCCTGGTGAGGTGAAATATTCAAACCGAATACGAAACCGGAAAAAAGTTTCGGCGCGCATTTGGGGGGACATGTCGTATTATAAGTTGCCAAACCAGGTAAAGGCGTCACTAGCGAGTATTTTTAAAGGCAAATTAATTGTTCGAGTGACGTAACTGAGCAGAAAAGACCGATCGTAGCACTGCAAGGCCACACAAGGTGAATACCATAAACGCTAAATTGGTTGGGAAGTTCTCCCTCGTGCGGTTGACTCTCCACACTTAGCCCTTTCTGATTACTATTTGTTCCGGTCCCTACAAAACCATTTTAACTCAATTTATTTGGTTTATAACATTTACATCACAAACATATGTATATTTAATTCGTAAATGTACATATGTTTGTCGCTAATAGCATAAACTTCAGAGGAGACTTCTTCATTCAATCTCGAATAGAAAATGTTATTTGCACTTTTGGCAAAACGTTGACGCCCGAGGATTTCGATAAAAGCATTGCCGACTTTATCGATTCAAAACCGCCGATTTTTTATCGAATGGGATTCGCTAGCTGCCCAATCGATGGAATAAACATTTTGATGGAGAATATTTCGCATATTAATGAATAATTTATATTTTTATACATAAATAAAAAAAATGTTGAAAAGGGCCGAGATTTAATTTGATATAAGGACACCTAATGTAAAGACCCACCATGAGGGCGAGTGAAAATGATTTGTCATCATGGATGATAGATAGGTAGGTGGTTGTAATAGTTTTTGCAATGCTTTCTTTACGGCAACATGACAAAAGGTAAAAAAAAAAAATTAAATGACATTACACAAATTAAGAGTGTCATATTTGCCGAAACCGATTGTTTCCGATTGTCAGATTAACGTAACTACAATATTTTATACAGTTTTGCATTTAAATAAACAGCATTTTTGAAATTGTAAGTTGTTTTTGAAAACACAACACAAAATGAAATAATAAAATTCAACGATATAAAATATTTGAATTGACATAATGTCATAACATGTGAACAATATTTTGAATGAGCATTAGAATAAGTAAATTAATCGCTTAAACTTTGGAATTACGACAAACTCAACAGAATTTGGCATTTATTTTCAAGTTAATGTAGGCAAAACATATGTAAAATCAAAAATTTGCAAGAATATCAAATTGCGAAGGTAAAAATTTTACATCTCTATCGTAATATTATTGAGGGTACGATCAGAAAATAATAAAAATGAAAGAATAAATTCGAGTGAAAAAATATTATCTACATTAAATAACGGGAAAATAAATGGTGGATCAAAATTGAACGAGTCAATTTAAAACATCTAAAACTAATAAAAAAGTGAAATATAGGCATATGAAATGGGCTGTAAATTGGCCACAGAGCGGCCACTACAATCCCCCATAGAACCATAAACAACACGCTTTATGCTAGTATACTTATAATAAAGAGCAAAAGTTCACTCACTTCGAGGAATTCGGCGTTTCGTGAGGTAATAAATCTGTATTTTATCGACATTTATAAAGTATCAACTTTATTTGTATAAGCATTTATTAAAAAAAATAATGAAAAAAATATTACCGGCACGGATCGTGGAAAATTACTATTGCCGACTGCTGCCGATGTGCAAATCATTGTGGCCCGAATATGTATTAATTGATAAAAATAATCAATAAGCCCGTTGATAATGCTGAAATGCAACCACGGTGTCACTTTCAAGCCGGCTGAGAAGTGTGAAACTGTGAAACCAATTTCATAATAATATATATAATACTGGCGTGGAAACAGTCAAAATAACCTTGACTTATCAAATAAACAAAACCCCTGAGCCTCTATTATTTGTACAATGTCGTGCAGTATCTGCATCGTATTAAATATTTACTATTATGGTGCAAACATTCTACGAATATACTAAGAATTATTAGATAAAACGCATCAATAATTGGTTCGCATAACCTCAAAAATCAACAATAATATCAATATAATTTTAATTAATTTATGTGCCCATATTGTTAATTAATTCGCAATAAAATATACATTTTTTCCTTTAATAATTTGGCATTTCGCGGTGGAACTTTTTAATTTAAAATATAATTTTTGTTTAAACTTTGTACCATACACAATATTTGGGTTATTTATTACTACTATATATAGTTTCTAAAGGAGCAGTCCCTATTCACTATACCTGATGAGATGAGAGGGACACTCCTCTCTAAACACTCATCTCCCTTCATATAAAAATTATATTTTAAATTATAAATTTTTCCTTTCATGTGTAAACAGTAGAAAAACGTTTGATAGTTAAAAACCATGAAAGTACCTACACATTGACTGTGTCGATAAATGTTGCGTATTAAAAATAATTTTAATACATTCGAAGACTTACTTTTGTTTAATTTTTTTTATTGAAATAATATTTTTATATAACATCGTTGCTATGCGACACACGCGTAAGCGGACTCTAGAAAGGACGCAAGATTATGCATACATTTGATCAATAAACCTGATGCGCAAATTTTGTATTGGCTAAAAGGATTGGCACTGTTTTCATTTCTGCATAAAAAATACTAGGCAGTGTCAAAAGATAAAATGAAAACAATAAAAAAATTAAAAACCTATTCAAGGTTTCTTGTTCGCTCGCTTTTCAGTCCGCGTAGATATTTAAAAAAAGAATCGCATCAATTTCAATCTCCAACAGAATTTCGTGGTATTCCCCGGCTCTAAATAGAGACATTACATAAATCGGTCAGTACTGGTGACATTCTATGATAAAAATGAAGTAGTCTTCGAGCGACCAACAACATTCTCGACATTCGATATCGATGTGCCCTAAAAACGACGCTTCAAAACGTGCTGCAAAATAAAAGAGCTTAAAAGAGAGAAGAAAATAAAATGCTTGTTTCTCATATTCGACTTAGCTTTCTAAAAATACTAATTTCACGAACATTGTGCGTTATAATTATATTATGTGGAACATAATAATATACCTACTGCTACGTGAATTAATTAATCACAATTTTGATTCACACTAAATTAAACTTAATATACACAAGTTGAGTTATATATTTATCATTACTATAGTTGCGAGAAGAGCAGTCCCACTCATCACAACCTGCCGAATTTTGTCAACCTTTTCGAGTAAGGAAGCGGGCTGGTATATAGGTCAAACCACAAGAAACCTAAATAAAAGAATAAAGGAACATCGCCGTTGTTATAACTTATAACTTCTCGGTGTTCGCCAACCATATCATTAATAGGAACCATTCTTCCGAAACTCATAAATTAAAACCACCCCCACTCGGTCCTTCATAAAGGATTTATAATGAACAATTTGGAAACTTGTGGACTGAATCCTAGATTTGTTTCCTCTGATGGCCAAATAATCCCCCTCACTTCATAAAGGATTTATAATGAACAATTTAGAGACTTGAAGACTGAATCCTAGATTTGTTTCCTCTGATGGCCAAATAATCTCCCCCACTTCATAAAGGATTTATAATGAACAATTTAGAGACTTGAAGACTGAATCCTAGATTTGTTTCCTCTGATGGCCAAATAATCCCCCTCACTTCATAAAGGATTTATAATAAACAATTTGGAGACTTGAAGGCTGAATCCTAGATTTGTTTCCTCTGATGGCCAAATAATCTCCCCCACTTCATAAAGGATTTATAATGAACAATTTAGAGACTTGAAGACTGAATCCTAGATTTGTTTCCTCTGATGGCCAAATAATCCCCCCACTTCATAAAGGATTTATAATAGAACAATTTAGAGACTTGAAGACTGAATCCTAGATTTGTTTCCTCTGATGGCCAAATAAATCCCCCTCACTTCATAAAGGATTTATAATAAACAATTTGGAGACTTGAAGGCTGAATCCTAGATTTGTTTCCTCTGATGGCCAAATAATCCCCCTCACTTCATAAAGGATTTATAATAAACAATTTGGAGACTTGAAGGCTGAATCCTAGATTTGTTTCCTCTGATGGCCAAATAATCTCCCCCACTTCATAAAGGATTTATAATGAACAATTTAGAGACTTGAAGACTGAATCCTAGATTTGTTTCCTCTGATGGCCAAATAATCTCCCCCACTTCATAAAGGATTTATAATGAACAATTTAGAGACTTGAAGACTGAATCCTAGATTTGTTTCCTCTGATGGCCAAATAATCCCCCTCACTTCATAAAGGATTTATAATAAACAATTTGGAGACTTGAAGGCTGAATCCTAGATTTGTTTCCTCTGATGGCCAAATAATCTCCCCCACTTCATAAAGGATTTATAATGAACAATTTAGAGACTTGAAGACTGAATCCTAGATTTGTTTCCTCTGATGGCCAAATAATCTCCCCCACTTCATAAAGGATTTATAATGAACAATTTAGAGACTTGAAGACTGAATCCTAGATTTGTTTCCTCTGATGGCCAAAAAATCCTCCCCACTACAAAAATTTCGTATATATTTGATGAGAGGGATTGCTTTTGTCGAAACTATATAGTAGTGATAAGTATATCTCAACGTGAGTGTATTGCAAAATTTTAATTTAGTGTTAATTAAAATAATCATGTTGCACCAAAAAGTAATTACAATTTCAAACAAATAATCGCACCGCATAATGAGCACCGTTAGTTATCGGGTTTTAATTTTAGTAGATGGATTTTTAATCTGGTTCGTGTTAAGACGTTCCGAAAAGAAAACTATTCATAAAAAATAGCTAATCATGACCATTTTTTAAACACTATGAGTACTGACTACCGGGGTAATAAATTAGAATGTAAAACCCTTTATTCACAAATATGTAATGTGTCTCTCCATTATAAAATAAAAAATAAAAAATTTATACTCGAAATGTTTTTAAAACCTAAATATTTTTTTACGAGACATTTTACACATTATACAACGGCGATCATATTGATAAAAGCGATAGTTTTAAAAAATACTGATATAATAAGTAATGCTTACAAGCAAATTAAGTCGGTCCCATCTTGTGAGCTTATATACTCCCATGGTTTTTAAAAAACCTGTAGACATTCAGATGTAAAAATAAAATAAAATATTGGTTATAATCGAAGCTGGTTTGCGTGGTAGAGGATCATGACGCCCGTCATTGATAACAAATGCCGTGAGGTCACATTCCACCAGCGAGTTTCAAGCCATTTGAGCCAAAAAAGGTAGATTGTGCTGAAAAAGTCGAGCCAGTGGATTTAGTATAGGCAAATCGCTATTTGGTCGCTTTAAATAATATGTAGGAGTTGTATCAACTTGGTTTACACCAGGGTTCGAAAAAAAAAGATTTTTATACAAAAAATCGGATTATTTGATATATATCCAATATATTATATCAAAAATTGGATATATGAGTCGTATATTTCCAAACACCGCCAACTCCGTACCAAAATAATTTACAGCAGGTGAAGTAATTTATACCTTATTGTGTGAGATGTTATTATCTACACTGTTAGTTTTTCTGGAAAGTTTGTTATAAATGTAAACAAACTTTCTAGAAAAACTAACAGTGTAGATAATAACATCTCACACAATAAGGTATAAGTTACTTGACATGCTGTAAATTGCTTTGGTTTGGAGTTAGCGGTGTCTGGAAATATACGACACATATATACAATTTTTTTTTCTCTTTTTTTGTACATGTCGATTGATACAAACTCGAAATAATTAGGATATTTATTTTTTTGCACATGCATTATTATTTATTAAATAAATGAATTGCATACTGAAAAAAGCTAATATACGCAATTATTATATATAAGTTGACGTAATCGCGATTATTTTGTGCCGATCCGAAAGGATTCCCGTTATATCAAAGTTATAAAAGTTTGTTTCTTTGTGTGAAAAAAATAATTATATGAAACAAATTAAACTAAAAAACAACCATAACACTTTTAAAAATACAACTAGCGCCATCTAGTAACGACCGCAGATATCAAAAAAAATAACCTGTAGCACTTTTTAAAATAAAATTAGCGCCATCAAGTAACGACCGCAGATATAAAAAAACAACCTGTATCATTTTTAAAAATACAACTAGCGCCATCTATTAACGACCGCAGAAAGTTTTTTTTTTTAAATATATATCGAAAATAAAAATCAAGCCATAAATATCGTGATATATATTCTCGAACCTTGGTTTATACTAATCGTTTGTTTTTAGATTTTTGCATTTACCACTAATCAAACAACCCGTTTTCGAAAGAATTTATGCTATAAACAAACTAATACTATAAATCAAGTTGATACAACTGGCTCTAAGAGTCTCTCCATGGGTTGCACATATGAAAAAAAGCATGAAACATTTTAAAGATTTTTCTAATCTACAATTCTTACCACCTATTTTTGTCATTCGTCAAACACGAAGCGAGATATTTGCGAAAATTTTGATTTTGCGACCTTAGACCTTGTATCATTTTTGAAGCGCACACGATATCGATGGACATTTATAGTATGTAATTTAAAAAGAAAAATAAAGAAGTACGTAAGTAGTACCAAAAATCAATTATTTACAACAAAGAGATGTTGGTCTAATTGGACTACTCCGCGAGGACTGTATGATAAGTACCCTTGTCTAACCGACTAATGGCGTCACTGACGCAAAATCTGTATGCCATTGTTTAATGACATCTTTGAAATAAGTGCATTGAGTAGAAAGGAAATTGTTGAGAAATAAATAATACAATTAAAATAATAAATTACTTAATAAGAAATTAAACAATAAATTAAATAATAATTAAAATAATAATATGTAATAATTTAAATAAAAATAATCAAAAAATTAAATCCGTTTCCTTCCCTAACACAGGTACTTATCATACAGATCTCTTCTTCTATCTCAGTGGAACCGAGAAATATTTTTCTATGAATTTTGGTGGTTTTCGGATTTTTGATTTCCAAATAAATATTTTGGTCAGTTCCGATGTAAGCGGATTTTAATGCCCGCACGTCTAGAATATGTGTTGGATTGATTGATCTGTTTGTCACAACAAAATCGATCATGTATTTGCCCCCTCTTGTGTTAATAAATGTGTACTTATGTTATGATCAAAATATGTACTATTTATGAGCAGTTCATTCCGACAGGGAGACCACCCAAGATATGGAGAGAGAGAGCTGGACGCCCTCATCATAAGACCAGGACTGACTTGTCAATACAGATATTGTAAGGATCTAATAAAAGAAGAAGAAGTTAAATACTTTAAGGTCTCAGCATTTGCATCTTGAGAGCCATAGATATGGGGATACGTAACTGCCATGCGCAAACCCATTCCAACTTTCTTTTGTTATTATAGACTTAATCACTACCGTGGCCCTGTATGTATGTAAAACATATTGATTTTCTTATCGGTCAATGGCCTATTTATTGCATCATGAAATAGAATGATCGCTATAAAAAATATAACGCGTTTCGCACACACGTACATACGCTTCTACGTTCTCGCAAAAAAATGTGAACTGGAGTTTCGACTATCAAACTCTCTGATTCATGATGTACTAAAAAGTGATGACAATGTTTTCAAAAGATGCAAGAATAAAAAAAAAATTTTTTTAAGAAAAAATAGCTGCCTTTTGACACGAACCCGGGACCTTTCTATCGTAGGTACACTGTCCTTCCAGGTGACCTTTTCAACCTTTTAAGAAAATCAAACTTCAGTAACACGTCTATTATTTAGATAGAAAGCTACCATCTCCTTAAAATGCAAAATTCTCGAGAAAAACTTCCAACTTGGTAGCAGGATTCCAATTTTTATAACCGGAATATGTAATTAAATGTTATTTGAACACGTGTTTTATTGGTGAAGTGATTCTTCAGAACAAAACGTTCCTTAATAATACGTTTTCATTCATTTTTTATGTTGAATAGAAACAATTTAAAACTGTTTCATTTACGTCGATTTTTATGTGTTTTATTTCATTTTGAAGTGCTATACCTCAAAAACAACATCCATTTTAATGTGAACTATCATATTCCGATATCATTTAATGTTTTAAAAGCAAATAAAAATAATCTTTGATTGATACTTGAAAACTCTCGGAAAAAAAAACTCCCCTAAAGAGCGCGGCTCCGGGTGGCGAATAGGAGAATGCCCATCGACATGTCTCTCTTGAGCATTTGAGGGGTAGGAATAAAATAATATAACTTA
Source organism: Agrypnia vestita (assembly GCA_016648135.1). Lineage (NCBI taxonomy): Eukaryota > Metazoa > Arthropoda > Insecta > Trichoptera > Phryganeidae > Agrypnia > Agrypnia vestita. Next base: position 70,198 of record JADDOH010022989.1, on the reverse strand, counting down.
TACCTTATTGTGTGAGATGTTATTATCTACACTGTTAGTTTTTCTGGAAAGTTTGTTATAAATGTAAACAAACTTTCTAGAAAAACTAACAGTGTAGATAATAACATCTCACACAATAAGGTATAAATTACTTCACCTGCTGTAAATTATTTTGGTACGGAGTTGGCGGTGTTTGGAAATATACGACTCATATATCCAATTTTTGATATAATATATTGGATATATATCAAATAATCCGATTTTTTGTATAAAAATCTTTTTTTTTCAAACCCTGGTATAAACCAAGTTGATACAACTCCTACATATTATTTAAAGCGACCAAATAGCGATTTGCCTATACTAAATCCACTGGCTCGACTTTTTCAGCACAATCTACCTTTTTTGGCTCAAATGGCTTGAAACTCGCTGGTGGAATGTGACCTCACGGCATTTGTTATCAATGACGGGCGTCATGATCCTCTACCACGCAAACCAGCTTCGATTATAACCAATATTTTATTTTATTTTTACATCTGAATGTCTACAGGTTTTTTAAAAACCATGGGAGTATATAAGCTCACAAGATGGGACCGACTTAATTTGCTTGTAAGCATTACTTATTATATCAGTATTTTTTAAAACTATCACTTTTATCAATATGATCGCCGTTGTATAATGTGTAAAATGTCTCGTAAAAAATATTTAGGTTTTAAAAACATTTCGAGTATAAATTTTTTATTTTATAATGGAGAGACACATTACATATTTGTGAATAAAGGGTTTTACATTCTAATTTATTACCCCGGTAGTCAGTACTCATAGTGTTTAAAAAATGATCATGATTAGCTATTTTTTATGAATAGTTTTCTTTTCGGAACGTCTTAACACGAACCAGATTAAAAATCCATCTACTAAAATTAAAACCCGATAACTAACGGTGCTCATTATGCGGTGCGATTATTTGTTTGAAGTTGTAATTACTTTTTGGTGCAACATGATTATTTTAATTAACACTAAATTAAAATTTTGCAATACACTCACGTTGAGATATACTTATCACTACTATATAGTTTCGACAAAAGCAATCCCTCTCATCAAATATATACGAAATTTTTGTAGTGGGGAGGATTTTTTGGCCATCAGAGGAAACAAATCTAGGATTCAGTCTTCAAGTCTCCAAATTGTTCATTATAAATCCTTTATGAAGTGGGGGAGATTATTTGGCCATCAGAGGAAACAAATCTAGGATTCAGTCTTCAAGTCTCTAAATTGTTCATTATAAATCCTTTATGAAGTGGGGGAGATTATTTGGCCATCAGAGGAAACAAATCTAGGATTCAGCCTTCAAGTCTCCAAATTGTTTATTATAAATCCTTTATGAAGTGAGGGGGATTATTTGGCCATCAGAGGAAACAAATCTAGGATTCAGCCTTCAAGTCTCCAAATTGTTTATTATAAATCCTTTATGAAGTGAGGGGGATTATTTGGCCATCAGAGGAAACAAATCTAGGATTCAGTCCACAAGTTTCCAAATTGTTCATTATAAATCCTTTATGAAGGACCGAGTGGGGGTGGTTTTAATTTATGAGTTTCGGAAGAATGGTTCCTATTAATGATATGGTTGGCGAACACCGAGAAGTTATAAGTTATAACAACGGCGATGTTCCTTTATTCTTTTATTTAGGTTTCTTGTGGTTTGGCCTATATACCAGCCCGCTTCCTTACTCGAAAAGGTTGACAAAATTCGGCAGGTTGTGATGAGTGGGACTGCTCTTCTCGCAACTATAGTAATGATAAATATATAACTCAACTTGTGTATATTAAGTTTAATTTAGTGTGAATCAAAATTGTGATTAATTAATTCACGTAGCAGTAGGTAAATTATTATGTTCCATAATATAATTATTATATTATGGATATAATATATATTATGGAATATACATAATATAATTACAACGTACAATGTTCGTGAAATTAGTATTTTTAGAAAGTATACATAATATAATTACAACGTACAATATTCGTGAAATTAGTATTTTTAGAAAGCTAAGTCGAATATGAGAAACAAGCATTTTATTTTCTTCTCTCTTTTAAGCTCTTTTATTTTGCAGCACGTTTTGAAGCGACGTTTTTAGGGCACATCGATATCGAATGTCGAAAATGTTGTTGGTCGCTCGAAGACTACTTCATTTTTATCATAGAATGTCACCAGTACTGACCGATTTATGTAATGTCTCTATTTAGAGCCGGGGAATACCACGAAATTCTGTTGGAGATTGAAATTGACGCGATTCTTTTTTTAAATATCTACGCGGACTGAAAAGCGGGCGAACAAGAAACCTTGAATAGGTTTTTAATTTTTTTATTGTTTTCATTTTATCTTTTGACACTGCCTAGTATTTTTTATGCAGAAATGAAAACAGTGCCAATCCTTTTAGCCAATACAAAATTTGCGCATCAGGTTTATTGATCAAATGTACGCATAATCTTGCGTCCTTTCTAGAGTCCGCTTACGCGTGTGTCGCGTAGCAATGATGTTATATAAAAATATTATTTCAATAAAAAAAATTAAACAAAAGTAAGTCTTCGAATGTATTAAAATTATTTTTAATACGCAACATTTATCGACACAGTCAATGTGTAGGTACTTTCATGGTTTTTAACTATCAAACGTTTTTCTACTGTTTACACATGAAAGGAAAAATTTATAATTTAAAATATAATTTTTATATGAAGGGAGATGAGTGTTTAGAGAGGAGTCCCTCTCATCATCAGGTATAGTGAATAGGGACTGCTGTTTTAGAAACTATATATAGTAGTAATAAATAACTCAAATATTGTGTATGGTACAAAGTTTAAACAAAAATTATATTTTAAATTAAAAAGTTCCACCGCGAAATGCCAAATTATTAAAGGAAAAAATGTATATTTTATTGCGAATTAATTAACAATATGGGAACATAAATGAATTAAAATTATATTGATATTATTGTTGATTTTTGAGGTTATGCGAACCAATTATTGATGCGTTTTATCTAATAATTCTTAGTATATTCGTAGAATGTTTGCACCATAATAGTAAATATTTAATACGATGCAGATACTGCACGACATTGTACAAATAATAGAGGCTCAGGGGTTTTGTTTATTTGATAAGTCAAGGTTATTTTGACTGTTTCCACGCCAGTATTATATTATTATGAAATTGGTTTCACAGTTTTACACTTCTCAGCCGGCTTGAAAGTGACACCGTTGTTGCATTTCAGCATTATCAACGGGCTTATTGATTATTTTTATCAATTAATACATATTCGGGCCACAATGATTTGCACATCGGCAGCAGTCGGCAATAGTAATTTTCCACGATCCGTGCCGGTAATATTTTTTTCATTATTTTTTTTAATAAATGCTTATACAAATAAAGTTGATACTTTATAAATGTCGATAAAATACAGATTTATTACCTCACGAAACGCCGAATTCCTCGAAGTGAGTGAACTTATGCTCTTTATTATAAGTATACTAGCATAAAGCGTGTTGTTTATGGTTCTATGGGGGATTGTAGTGGCCGCTCTGTGGCCAATTTACAGCCCATTTCATATGCTTATATTTCACTTTTTTATTAGTTTTAGATGTTTTAAATTGACTCGTTCAATTTTGATCCACCATTTATTTTCCCGTTATTTAATGTAGATAATATTTTTTCACTCGAATTTATTCTTTCATTTTTATTATTTTCTCTCAATAATATTACGATAGAGATGTAATATTTTTACCTTCGCAATTGATATTCTTGCAAATTTTTGATTTTACATATGTTTTGCCTACATTAACTTGAAAATAAATGCCAAATTCTGTTGAGTTTATCGTAATTCCAAAGTTTAAGCGATTAATTTACTTATTCTAATGCTCATTCAAAATATTGTTCACATGTTATGACATTATGTCAATTTAAATATTTTATATCGTTGAATTTTATTATTTCATTTTGTGTTGTGTTTTCAAAAACAACTTACAATTTCAAAAATTTGTATAAATATACTTGTACTATCTTAGATGCATTAAGCAATGCCCAGAAAATGGTATTGAGAGTTCTTCATAAAAAGCCATTTCGTTTTCCTTTAGAAGAACTTTTCAGAGAATGTCACGTCCTGGACATCAATCAAATATATTTACTCAACACTTTAAAATATTTTTTCCGACATAAACAAGATCACCAACAAATAACTCACTCACACTCAACAAGGGCACAGGTGAACTGCGAATATCTTGTACCAAAATTCACAAAAACATTTTCACAAAGATTTCACCTCTTGCAAGCACCAAAAATATTCAATACTCTTAACACTACACTAAAAACTTGTAGCCACAGTCTCGCGTATTTTTCTTCAAAAGTGAAACTATGGCTGCATGAAAAGGGAAGGAAGCATGCCCAAAACCTACTAAAAGCCATGGTATAAACTAAATTTGAAAAATACTAATCCTACAAGAACATTTACTTTCATCTTTTTAAATACTTTTAAGTGTTTTATTTTATTTTATTTTATTCAGATCATTTTTTCCTTTGTCTATAATAGAATTAATTAACACCATCATTAGATTGTAAACATTTAATTATTACTATTACTCAATTTTAATTGGCAATAAGATTGATTCACAAATGTTATATAAATGCTAAATATTCTTGAACATTATACTACTGGAAGGCAAAACAAGCAAGAGTAAACTACTAGTGTAGCAGGCAGGGCATCAAATCAATTTAGTGTTTACTTGCTGTCAAGACTCTCAGCAACAATGAAAAAAGCTTAATTTAATTTTGTAAACACTATAAAATTGTAAACTTTGTAACATTGAATTTAAACATTGAAAACATTTAAGAAAGATTCCACAGGATTATATGATAAAATATATACATAATTAAATAATAAGTAAATACATATATTACATCATATAAAATAAAAATTAATTAACTGTGAGGGTACTTTTTAATATTTTTATTCAAAGCCTCGTAATTATTCTCATTTCTCATTTTAACAGGTATTAATTGAACCATTTCACACCTCTGTATGTGTAATGATGCTGAGCAGTTGTAGTAGTATGTACTAATGGGATATGCAATTTACCGAGTGTTATGTTTCTGCTACTTGATACTATTTGGGTCGGTTCGTTATTATTGTGAAAATTTTTATAAAGTTGAAGCATGCAATTTTGTTTGTAAATATTTTGTCATGTGGGGACATGAAATTTATTAAATAGGTCTATAGTCGGATAATCATTGGGTTTTTTAAGAATGATCTTTGTGATCAATTTTTGGGCAATTTCTAAACATTTCAATTGCATTGACAATTGAATGTTAAAAATTGGGGTTTATTCCAAAATACCGCAAAGAAGCTTTCCAAATATACGTTTTTCAACCATAACTCAAAAACATAGGAGATCGTTTAAGGATGTTTTGGAATTAGGCGCAATTTAGATTTTCGACATTCCCAGTGAAGTACCTATTATGTATACCGACGGAGTAATTCAAATTTAGAAAATATTCCGCGACGTTATCGGGCCGCCGTTGCTAATCAAACTTTTCTAATGATTCCAATTTGAAAAAACCAATAAAATTTCTAAAAATCCGAAATTACACTATAATAATTTATTTTTTTTTAACGAAAATTTGATAGATCTTCTTGATCGTCGTCACGAGTCTACTTGCCAAGTTTCAGCTCGATTGGATCACGGGAAAAGGGTCAAAAATCGATCCAAAGTTTTTTTTGACGGCAAGCCGGCAAGCAAGCAAGCAGACGCCACGAGTTAATATAAAGGGAGTAAAAATGATTCAATGGATCCACTTCAAGTCACGACAATCTCATGCCAAACGTTTCTTTCTCGTGAAACAGTTAACCGCGAGATTTTTTCAATATTTGAATAATTTCAGTCACCAACTGTGGGTGACATTTCAAACCTCCACCTGGGGAAGGGGGCTTGTCACTTGTCACTAGACCCAACCTGCCACCTGTTGGCTGGTGAACAGCAACATTGAATATTTTATTAGACAATCGATCGAGATGATCAGATGGCGGTTTAAACTGAAAACATAAACTCATTTTGAAACAAAGCCATTTGGGATCCATCTTATATTTATTTAATATTAATTTTTCTAAGACATCGTTTACTATAGAAATATATGGTATGCTGGAAATAAGTTTTTTTCCTCTGCAGCGATTGTGTGAAACTTTTGATACTTAAGGGGAATAAAAGCAAAGGAAGCAATATTAACATGGAAATGCCCACAAAGAGCCAGTGAAGAGTAAAAATGTTTGAACAATTCGAAACAATGCCACGGGAGTGACTTCGTTTTACTCAGAGGGTTCTAGTGGGCAACTGAGAAAAATTTATAAACAATGTGATTCAAAAGAATCGGCATACAGACATGCACTTAAATTTATACATCTAGTATATTCAATCCGTAAGACAAATTATGATATATATTCATAAAATTTATAATTCTTCGGACCGAAGATAGGTATCTCAAAACATTGGCGTGTAGTAGGTATAATTGTTATTAATGAACTCAGTAATTCAAATAAAAATAATAAGAGACGAGAACAAACGTACTCAACATAACTCGTTGATTATATTCAATTCAATTTCAATTCAATTCAATTCAATTTTTATTTATTACATAATATGTACATTACATGTATGTATATTATGTACATGTATGTATGTAAATATGTATGTATATTGTGATCTGACAGTTGGAATTCGCCATAGAAAAGAGAAATAGAATTCACACATAAAGTTTAGTGTGCAAGCAACGGAATTAGTAATATTATAACAATGTTATTTCTGCAAGTGACTTACACGCAGTTTTCACATCATATTAGACCTTTCGAAGAAACACTATGCTACGAAAAATTTACTTGACTACTACAAAAAACTCGCAGACATAAAGATGGGCGAATATATAATTATACAGTTTTCAGAAGGAAAATACACAGTCCAGGTCGAGTTTCTTCGCGATTTGACTGTATCTAAGAAACAAATCTGACGCGCGCAAACAAGTGAGATAGAATAAGCATTGACATGAAGTTATATACAGAAACGTTGAAAATAAAAAATCTATCCGTAGCCACGAATTACATCTAAAATTTTAGATCAACATTTTCTTAAGATAAGAATTATTTAATTAATATTCGTTTCTCAGAATCTTTACTAATGCATAGCTTTTATTTTATGCGCTGCATGCCACAAGTTACTAACAAATTCGAGGGTTGGAGCCTTAATATTTCTGAAAGGTTACTCTATGAATCTAGGTACTAACTACTAGGCGATGTTCGGCGGGGGTGGAAGCTCACTAAAGGTCAAACTGAATGTATAACATAATATAACAAGTGGATATCTACCTCACTGGGACCTTTAGCCCTTACACGAATATATAATCAAGATAATAATTTAAAAATCGGGAACACAATAATCCACCTCGATCTTCCCAATTTAGTCCTTCCTCACCCAGTCCTATTTCTTTTGTGTTAATGGTTTTACTGCATACAGGTTACTGCATAAAACTAATTTATTTATTAAATTGATTTTCTTATTTATAATTGTTATCAATGAAACTTGTGTTATAGCACGATCGGGCTGAATGCACTTGTGGCGGATTGACCCAAAAGTGACATATGTGTGGCAACGGTCGCAGCAAGGGACGACCGGCGCGCGCACGTTCTGGCGAAGCAGCGCGCCAACAGGGGCATGACAGACCAGGGCCGGCTCGAGGCTCGAGGTCGGCGTGCGAGCAACGACCACTCCTTTTACCAGGCCGCCAGCATTCCGAGACAAACAATACCTTAAACTTACCTTTGTTATCTTCTACTTACATTGTACATTGCTTAATATATTGTGTTAACGTTGTTGTTGTAGCCGGGCCTCGTGATCGAGGATCCCCTCGCCATTCTGACTCAGTTGTTGCTGCGCCTCTCATGAGCTTCGCGATGGGAAAATAGCCCTATTCGAGGGCCTGTTTCACATAGGAAGGGGGGTCAGGTTGCATTGGTCGGTCCCGTTGACGCATGGTTGCGGCTCGCTGCTCATTTTTTACTTGTCTGGCCGCCGCAACACCATCATCCCGAGAGCAAAATCTCCTCCAGTTCACACGATCCTATGCCAGCTGCTCCCAATTCTCGGGTGCTCCACATAGGCTCAGCGATTCTCGGAGACAGTATTTATATCTTTTCTTCTGTCCTCCGGCCTTTCGCCTGCCCACTATCTCCCCATATAAGACCCGCTTCGGAAGTCTGTGATAGCCCATGTGCAACACGTGTCCCGTCCACCTCAATCTCGCTTCCACGATCATGTCCTCAATTTTCCCAGCAAACAAAGATAGCAGTCTATAAAGCTATTGTGCTTCCCATACTATTGTATGGAATGGAGGCTTGGGTACCCTACAGAAGACACGTTAAGAGTCTAGAAACGTGTTAACGTAATATGGGTTTTCATTTACAACAATTACCCTTTCGCTTCCAGTGCATTGAGTCTGTGTACGAATCTGATGCTTTAATGGGTGGTCGCGCTGGGTGACGCCAGTTATAAAAGACGATTTACCAGCACCACCTCTCCATACATTCAAGAATTTATATAAATACATGTATTAGATCAGTGTTTCCCAAATTATGGGTCGCGACCCACTGGTGGATCGCGAGCGAATATTAGGTGGGTCGCAGTTACAACACCGCGCAACATGTCTCGTCCGGGTCGTGTCGCATTTCTTATAGAAAAGTAGTGTCTGCAACTTTCACTCATTTAACAGAGTTGAAAAATAACTTTAACGACAGCTTTCAATTGCTGTCACTTATCCCTGCTTGTCTGACAATACGATGAAAGTCCTCCGCCCCTTCACTGCCTCGTGTGAAGTGGAGTTTTCTGCCATGGTTTATATTAAGACTAAATACAGAAATAAACTGGACTATCGAATTCACACATCCACATTTCGAACGCCTCTAGGCGATTTAGAGTATTCACCTTCAGCGTCCATGCTCCAACACCGTAAAGTAGTATACCGTACAACACCGTAAAGTAAAAAAAAAAATGGTACGTACAGCACCCAAACTGGGCGCAATTGCAGAAAAAAAAATAGCGTCAGGGAGCAGCGAAGAGGTTTTATAATTGTAATTCAAGGTACAGCGCCCTTTAAGCGCCCTTGAGGTGATTTTTTTTTACGAAAATTACAAAATTATCCTTTTTTTTTACAGAAACAAAACCGTCACTATGCGATTGGGGAAATATAGATAGAAACTTTTGACAAAACGCTTCTAACATACGCGTTATCAAGAGCAGTTATCAGTTGCAAAATTGCCAATATTGCCAGATAATCAGTTTCATATACGTCATTCTCTATTTCCTCTAATGACGGTTTTGTTTCTATACACATCGATTTAATTTTTTTTTTAAATCCTTAGCTGTGGGACGCAGATATTCATTCATTGATATAATTGAACAAAAAATATATGTTCTAAAATTTGGTAATATGTACCACAGTACCTACAGCACTCTGGGATTATATACATCATTCGGGAGACGTCTGGTTTGGAAGCGACTGGAACATTCTCTTAAACACTAGAAATGTATAGAATAATCTCGGAGGTTCGAAACACCAACGTGTTTAGTAGAAAAAGGCGGAACCAGTGCGCGGCGCTTCATGGTTTTTTAATTTTTAATTATTATTTTTTATTAAATTTATACATTGTTATAAATCGTGCCAAGCCTTGTACAGTTTGTCGGCACATTTCTTTTCCATTTTCTTGCATAAGCACATTGTTCTGATGTTTCTACCGGTGCGACGTAGGCGACCGACGAAAATTTTCTCGAAAATGTTAATAACGTAGCGATAATAAAAAGTGTTTCACAGACAAATGATTCATTGAGAAATAGTATGAATTGAAGAACAGTGTTTAAATTAAATTCGTGTCCAGTGACTTTGTAAATTTGTTAAAATGATTAATAAATCGATAATTAGTTTCCATTTGCCTCCCAAAACCGCGACCTGTAACAATATATATTTTAGGCAAGATGACGAGTTTTTTCTTTCGCTCGATTTTTAATTAATAATATTGTCTATTTTGTATTATTCGCGACAGTGTATGGAGACATTTGAGTTGTTATCTAAACGAGGTCTCGGTGATTCTGCCTGTAATCTTCGCCAAAATATTTTAGTCGTAGTCTTTTAAAAAATATTATCTTAATTAAAAAATATTACGTCATATCATTTAATGTTCGTTACATGATGTAGTCTACATCGTATCCCAAATATTTTACAAATAAAACGGTCGAGCAAAGGATGTGAACCCAGAGTTGTGATTGTTTAATGAGCGAGATAAATTAGTTAAATATTATTTTATTATATGTTTGGTCACGTACGACCGAAGTGTAAGCAATTATGTATAACACATTATTACAAGATCTCTGAAAATTTAAGGGTAACACGTTCGCCCTACATCGTCATAATCGTCACACTTCAAACCGAGGCATGCAAATCCGTGTTTTTTTTTTGAAAATTTTCTCTCACGCTGTCGCGAAAAATTCCTCGCACACAAAAAAATATTACTGAAATCCACCCGTGGTAATGTAATATTAGTTAAATCGCATATCTATTCCCGTTTGTTTAACATTATACAATATTCATTTACACTACAATGAAAAACCTTTAAAATATTACAATCTCACGAAGAACTTTGAACGATGTAATATCTTTCATACAGAATACTAAACGGAAAGCTGGACAACTAAGGGCCGATTGTATCAATTTGGATTATAGCAATCTTTCGTAAAAACTATAGATTTTTACGAAAACAGGTTGTGTGATTGGTGAAAAATGCTAAAATATATGACATAAAAGAAAGATTACTATAAACCACCCTTAGACTTGACTGAATTGATTTAATACCGTGTCCCCGCTCGTTACACTAGATCGATAGAACAGAACACTAAACTAACTCACCCCTAAAAAGACGCCATAGGCTGAGGAATGAATTCAGCCTTGTCGATGTTTTATCTTGTCCAATGCTTAAATATAATATTTTTGATACTGTATAGAGACAATAGTAAAATAGGCATGATGACAGATTTTAAAATAAACTTCAATAATGTAGGTACACTTCTACCATTACCGAAAACAATATTATTTCAGTAATAAACTAAATTTTTACGTAAATAATTGCATTTTCATCTACCTATTATTAATTTCATGTGTCATGGGGTCTACGTGACGTCAAGCCAAAGTATCGCATTACGTCGATGACAACAGTTCAAGAGACACGGTAATAGTTACTTAGGCGTGACGTCATTCGCTCTGTGTTTCAGTAAAAATGGCTGAATGTAGAATTTTTTTATACTTTTATTGAAAATCTTATTAATCTCAATGTGTATATTACTGAACCATTTTATAGAATCCTTTCATAATATTTTCTTCTCTAAAATCACTAATTCTTCAATTCTTTAATACTGTAATCATGCCTATTGATTGGAGTATTTAAGCCTTTTTCTCCTAATAATTTATTGCATTTATACTGTATTTACTTCTGTATGCCTACGTTTAATAAAATAAACAAGTAATTAGCGGGCTTTCTACTCTAGACGGTTCTAAGGATGCCAACTCAGCCTGATTTCATTTGCTGTGAAGGGCTCCGACATTAGTTACGCCTTTTATATTATAGTATCATATGTATTATCAACCCCCCCCCCCCCAAGAAGTTAATAATATCACATGATAAACCGCATCAGCTTAGAGAATATTCCAGATCTAGAAAAGGTCTAAAATATGTTAAAGAAAGACTGCGGAGAATTTTGCCAGGTGTGTATTGAATGTACCGTCTGACTTTACATATTTTCAGGTATCGTTTCTTCCATCCAAATGTACGGACTGGGTATAAGTATGACGGACTCTCGGGCGGTTCTTTATATTTTAAGCGTCGGCACTCCATATGGTTGTCTCGTTTCCTCGCAACCTTTCTGTCTTGGAAGGAATACGTAAATATATATACGCTCTTGCATTGTTTTTCTGATATGAGGCTTGTTCATGTCTTGTTCTGGTATTGAAATACCATGATTTATCGACGCAATTCGACACTTTGACAGTTTGAAAAACGGATGACCAGCCTTAAACATCGTTCTCTGACCGAGGGTGTGGATGTACCATTATCAAACGCTCTTCTTCAGAGTGACTTATACATTCAAGTTACACATTCTGAAGAAGAGAACATTGTTCTCGAAACATGCAGATTTTGTATCTAAGAAAGTGGTATATAAACTAATTTATTACCTACTATTAATTAAATTCAATTTAAATTCAATACGTCTCACTTCAAAGATAATTTGTAACAAGAAATTTGTGATCAAACATAAAGTTAACCAGTACCAAAACCGGTTGACTACCCAAGGACGTAAATACTCTTCGAAAAATATGTTCCCTGAGCCAGTTTTCAGTTTTTTTTTCTTCTAGATTTTAGATATTTTTTCAGAATTTTCAGGACAGCTTTTATTTCCAGAAGGTTCTGGCCTTGGGGCAAATGAAATACATTTGCGAGCAACTACTTTAAATATATTTCTGTGTAATGTTTAATTAGCAGAGAAAAGTGGAGACATACGAGAAAATCCAGCAGTGGGAAGGAAACGGCTGATGATGGTGAATGTTTAAATAAATACGCCGTTTAACACATAATATAAAACACTATTTAGAAGATTAGCGACTTAAAGGAAGTCAATATACATATATTGGAAACTACCAGTGTGGGCCCAGGTTAATCGTATAAGAATCAAATTTTCTTAATTTAAAAACTAACAAACTTTGTGTAAACCACATTGATTATTTTTAAACGTCTACCGGTTTTGATAATACTGCATCATCGCCAGGACAGACAGACACAATCCTGACGAAGATACAGTTGTATTGAAACCCGTAGCCGTTTAAAAACAATCAGTGTGATTTATACAAAGTTTATTGGTTTTTTACTTACCCACTTACTTAATATCACGCCGTTTCCCCGTGGGGGTAGGCAGAGAGGATAGAGCGCCACACTCTTCTGTCCTGACACACAGCTCTCGCCTCATCCACATTCATACATCTTCACATGCAAGCTCGCCGGTTGTTGAGGCTTATAACGGGACCATCTTCCAGTATCTGGTTAATCTGGTCAAGCCACGTCTTCCGCGATTGCCCTCTCTTTCTAGCACCATCAACACTTGCATTATATATCTTTCTTACCATTCTTTCCTCATTCATTCGCTCAACATGACCAAATCATCTGAGCGACCCTTTTTTAATTCTATTAATTATGCTAAGATCAGCTTTACATTCATTCCTAATATCTTCATTCTTTACTCTATCATAGATTGATTTGCCACACATACGTCTGAGGGATCTCATCTCCACTGCACTCAAACTACTTTCGTTCCTCTTCTGCCAGCTCCAGGCTTCGCTTCGATACACAAGTGTTGGTACCAGAATTCCATTATGTACCGCTAGTTTTGCCTCGGTAGACATATTTCAATTAGAAACTATTGCGTTCAAAGTACCGTTCACCCTATTCCCCGCAGTCACTCACCTTTCGATGTCTTTTTCAACATTCCCTCTTCTATCGAACATACTTCCCAAACTCATCTACCTGTTCCAAACATTCATTACCTACTAGAATTTCACACGTTGTCTTACTTTCCTCTTTCTCGAATACCATCGCTTTTGACTTGTTTACTTTCAAATAAGGTCACTTTCCTTGCATACATCCTGCTTACTAGACTCTGTTGTAAGTCCTGTTGGTTTTTAAAATAAATAATTATGTCCAACCACAAAATTAACAATATATACATCTAAAACATAAATTTTTCTCACTACGGATATTACTGCAACTCCAAGTGGCAACCGCTTTCCTTTGTCGACTTTAAGGCAGCTTTACTTTATTTTGACCAACTAAAATATCGATTTGTCGTATTTCCCAGTTAAATGTAATGTTACAATAGAATCGACTCGGACCTTTCGCAATCCTTTGAAACGAGCAGCGGTGTGAGGCAGGGAGACAAACCAGCCTATTCAACACAGCATTAGAAAAAGTTACAGGAAACTCCAGTCTCGGCACCATATAAACAATTTTCGAAAAGTCAACTCGGCTGTCACTTTATGCCGATGATAACGCATCATTGTAAGATTTACAGAAGCTCTTTGCGACCCATTCTCAGACCTTAATATTAAGTAAGAGAAAAACACACTGATCTTGCAGTGAATCGAGAGAAGATGCGTTAGCCAAAAGCTCTTTCTTACTGTCGAAAATGACAGTAATTGAATCTGCATATCTCGGATCCCTATTAACAGACGAAGATAACTCGTACAGTGAAGTGGTCATTCGTTTCTACTTGGACCTGTAAAAAAACTAAAGTCGAATCTGATGTCCACAAAACCAAAGGTAGCGCCGTTTAGATTCCGAGAAGACCGGTGCTTACCTACGCAGCAGAAACCTGAATGCAACGAAGAAAGAACGAAGCGGCACGATATTTTATTATTTTTATTTTAACACAAAAACGGTCCAGGAGATCCCATTACTGTTGTGAAACGCATCGAAACAACACCCGGGCTGAAGAAAATTGCGTACAATGCATTGCGATCTTATCGAACCGGAACCCCTGTAAAAAAAGTCAATGCCTTGCTCAATGGACTACATAAAGAAGGATTCTCGAAAGAAAATGGAGGGTGGCGCAGGCAATATAACCGGGAAATTTACGACTTTTATAATTATGATGAGCTGAGAGTCAAAAAAATTCATAAAATTAGTGAGGCTTTCGTCATACATTGCTGGGCCTTGTATAATGAATGATGCGTAATACTCGAAATGGCTGCTGTTGGGAACTTACGAGAAACCACTCACGGTTTCTCAACTTTGTACAAAAGTTGCTGAGCTTTTGAAAATGTTAAACCTGCAATTTATTATCGAATTTGGAAAATGAAAATGTTCGAGACGAAATTATATTAAGTGGAAGAATTTAAATCTTAATAATTAAATTAAATTTTACGTTCGATGTGTTACTGGCTTCTGATATAACATATCGAATATAAAATTCTTGAACATATCGAATATAAAATTTGAATAAATTATTAAGATTTAAATTCTCAAAGTTAATATAATTTCGCCTCGAATATTCCCTTTTCATAAACGCAAATCAATCAAATTGCAATCTGGCCGCATGGGGAAGCCAAACTAGGTGATTTTTTGGAGCACCTTAATTCGCTACATAAGAACCTGAAGTTCATCATGGAGATGGAGGGAGACAACGAGCTGCCTTTTCTTGATGTCGAAGTAAAAAAGAAAGCCGATGTTAGTTTCGGACAGAGTTTATAGGAAGCCTACTCATGCGAACCGTTATCTACATGCGAATTTCCACCATCATCCTGCTCAAAAAAGAGGTCTCATCAACACTTTGGCCACGAGGGCCAAAATGATATGCCAACACGAATATCTACAGGAAGAAATGATAACACTCAGCGACGCACTGGAAGGCAATGGTTACCAGAAGCGACAGATACAGCGCGTCATAAGAGCGAGGTCTGTTCGCCCTGAAAAACAGAACCTGAGTGCAAAGGCATCGCCTTTCTACCTTTTGTCCAAAGCGTCACAGACAGAATTGCTAGAGCTCTCAAGAAAAGAGACACCGAGACGGTTTTTGGAACCAACTCAAAAATTAAGGACTTGTTGAGATCAGCGAAGGATCGAGATCACTTAGAAACAGACGGTGTGTATAGACTTGATTGTCAAGATTGTGATAAAATATACGTGGGACAAACGGCGCATACAATTTTCAAAAGGGTCAACGAGCACAAACAGGCATGCAAACTCGGTTATCCAAAAAAATCAGCACTGGCTGAACATTTTCTGGATACCGGCCATCATTTTGCATTCGAATCGAAAATCCTTGGAAAGCCTAAGAGTCACCATACGCGTCTTATCAAGGAAGCACTAGAAATCTACAAGCACCCGATAAATATCAACAGAGATGATGGTCTCAAATTAAAAACATCTTGGTATCCGGCGCTTCAAAGTCCATCTCGTCGAAGACTCCGCAAAGATAGTGATCAGACAACAGATGAAACATACACATAACACATGACACCCACACGGTATTGCCACGTAACACACAAACACAGAAACACCAAGCTTTCGACACAAGTATTGCGAGCCAATACTTAACACAACACTGAAAAAGTTCTCACCCTGCTTTCGACACGGTATTGCAAGCCGATACTTAACCACAACCACAACAACACATCAGCCCTGATGATGTACCCTGCAATAGGATCCGAAACGTCGGCCCGAAAGGTCGTAATAACACGGCACAATACCCCAGAAAACACAAACTTGAAGATTTTGAGTGGCCGTGAAAACCTAAGAACATTCTTATTCATCTTTTAATTTTATTTGTATTGGCAATTAGATCATTATTTGTTCTTCAAATATAGCAAATTTATTTCGTGGTGACATAATTATAATCGATATAAATTAACTTTGTAAACACCACTTATTTATTGAAAAAATTCAAAATGTTCATTTGAAACATGTCGAATTTTTTCAATAAATAAGTGGTGTTTACAAAGTTAATTTATATCAATTAGATCATTATTTGTTTGTTTTGTCTACCTTTTATCGTATAAGAATAAAAACTATATACAAAATATTATTACCTAATTGTTTTTATTCCTGCATTACCGGTCCGCAGGCTTAAAAAGGTTGGGAAACGCTGACATTGATCATTACATATTTTCACTTTCCACTGTCAAATACGTCATCGTATCGTATAAATAAATATTGTTTTAAACTATCCGTTACGTATTTATTGAACTTTATAAAATATGTTTTTATTAATAAATACTGCATACCCCGATAAAAGCATTCATGCGCAAATACTATCATTAATTTGATATGGAAGACATTAGGCATTAATGTAGTCTATGCCATTGAATTAATTTACAAAATCACCGTCTAATATTTTGAATGTCAGCAATGCCATGCGCGAATATTTTAAGGCGATTAGAAGTGTATTTGTCATGAATATTGACATCTTATTTAGCACGTCATAATATTATGTAACTTGGTTGTTATTCAAATTAGGTTTAGAGGACAGCGAGCCGATAGCACTTTTGAGAGACCTATCTATCTACATGTTAAAATAAACGAATAATAACATCTTTATCGCGCAAAAGTAATAATGAGGTACCTACCTAATAATTTATCCCCTAGACAAAAATGCTATCGAAGAAAATATGTTACCTTAAAAAAATGTATATTTCCACTGAATATTAAAAAAATTACGTTTTCATTCGTAAACATTGTTTTTTTTCACATTACATGACGTCATTTATTTACAATCAATTGATTTGATAAGGAAGTCCAGCGCCCGTCTTATTGTTTTGTTATTGGCCCATTATCTAATTAAGCCGGTGATACGGACTATGGGTACTGGGTGAATACATAATATGCACAATGTATACAGTAAACACATGTGAAGTAAAAAACATACCATTCAAGGACCAGATGTGCGAGGGCAGGGAGTGCGCGGCGTACACGCGGCCCAGGGACACGGAGCCCCCGGGTACTGCGGCAGCCTCCTCGGCCGAGCTGGAGTCCGTCTCCGGACTGGCTCCGGCTGACACGTCGTAGCTCTGCGAGTTGGCGGGGATGGCGATGGCCTCGTGAGACGCGTGCAGGTCGGGCACTGACGACAGCGACCGGGCCCGCTGCCTGTCACCGGACACTTGCACACCGGGTATAGCCCTCAGCAAGCTGAAACCCGCATTACCAGCGACTACCTCCGAACTCGAGCTCGTTGAAAAAGTTCTGGTCCTCGGACTCTGCCCACCGTTTGCAGTGCTCGCTTTAGCACCCATCACAGCACTCGATTTATATTTACATATAAACGCGACGAGGGTTCCGATGCCGCTCGAATATGTACGACTACACCAACGGTACTCATGAATTTCGCGATAAAATACCACCCTTGACAGCGGGCGACATTTTGCACAGAAACAAATGGCCGAGACGATAAAGAAAAATGACGGCTGATCGTTGCTACTGAAGTTAGCACGGTTTGAATGTAAATACAGCACTGGCCGTATGGATTTTACATACCCATCTGACAGATGTCATACCGTCAGCCGTAGCTTACTTCAGTCGATAGAATTTCTGCCAAAGTATGGCTTCCGTCACGGTAAGGTTTCTGATGTTTTTATTATAATTTGTTATTGGAATACTCTTGAAATGTAGATGTACTTAATAAATACCATTAATCAACTTACCGCATTGTAGATTATTTATTTTTTTGTAAGCATTTCATTACATGAATCGTAGTTTTATTTCTTGACGTTTCCACAGTAATACCAACTGTTGGTGATGTGTACATTTATTTTGCAAGCAAGTTATTTTGCTGTTAAATTAATTTCGCATACCTAACAATAATACCGCTTTTGCTTTTTTGCTCAATGCTTTCCCTTTTTCTTGTTACTGAAAGCAGGGTGTACCGCAGGTGCCGCTACTGGACGATGACACGGTGGCTTTTGGGGATGAAGACTTGACAGATAAGAATTTTACGTATGTATTCCTAATAATTTATTTACACAAACAAATCCGATAGTACTCTCTTCTTTTTTAAGTAGAGTTCGAAAAAATAGCTCATCAATATTCTTCTATTTTTCTAAGCCGTGTGCTTCTATAATATATAAAATTATTGACTTCCCAGGAGCATCAATTGATTAAGAAACACATAGCTTTAAAAATACCCTTGTGAGTTATTTCCACTCTTATGTATGTATACAAATAATCCATCATGGTCCATTTTATTTCAGCCACCCCTACATAATCTTCTTCCATCTTGTATTCCGGTGTTCAGCCATTGTGATCTACATTCTCTGCGGATGGTTTTCAGACTCTTTTATTGCCAGCTTTGTTTGTGTCATCTTGTTGCTTTCTGCTGACTTCTGGACAGTAAAGAATATAACTGGAAGACTCCTTGTTGGACTCAGGTGGTGGAATTATGTCGATGATGATGGTAAATCTCATTGGGTATTTGAGGCCCGAAAGGTAATATTTTTATCACATCTTTCTGTTTTAAATATTATATAACGTAAAAAACTATTATATATACTATTACACCCCTGATGCAATTTTACAATTTTTTAATCGCCATGCAGATTTATTTAGACAACTAGCCGTACATCTGTGAAAAATCAAGGGAAATAATAATAATTAATTGATAACGACTCTTGCTTGACCGCCCAACATGATCCCCCCAGTGATTTCGTGTCATTCCAGCAAGTTACGGACAGACAAAAAAAAATTATTTAGACATAATGTATTTTGGATTAATGTTATTCATGGTTGATGGAAATGCCTATTAAAAACTTGAATTTCCTCATAACAATTAAAAATCTTTAGAAACAACATTTTAAAAATGCAGTGTTAAACATAATATTCTCTTTGGTTCTTGAATTCTGTTTAGTTTCTGCTTGCCGTATATTAAGCCTTAAAATGTACCCAACTTTGACACTTGTATTGATATATGTATTATTTTTAGGTGATCGTATGCTATGCGTATAAAATACATTCAAAACTCTTATTTTTATTTTAAATAATCAATAATGCATTCCTATAAATGTCACCCAATTATATATTGGAGAATCTAGTGAATTCCAAAGAAAGTGCTGTTTTGTAATTAATTATAATAGTTAATATAACTGATAGGGCTCCCTACAGGGGCGGGTGAACCCGCACGAGAGCCGCATGTTCTGGATGGCATTGATCCTCTGTCCTGCTGCATGGGGCATCTTCTTCATCATCGCTCTCTTTGGGCTCAAGTTCAAGTGGCTGGTGAGTACAAATTCGTCACTGTTTTTGCCCAGATATCTTTTTCCATAGTACTTATTCTGTGCTTTTTTTAAATTGAATAATAGTGAAGTCGTCTTAATTGCGTGTTAAAAATCATTATTAATTTATCCTTATATTGATTATATTAAAATGTTACAGTAAAACATCGTTAATTCAAAATTCAAGGGACTCAAACATTTTTAATTATGTGGAACCCCATAATTCGAAATTCAAGTTTGAAATATTCAAAAAAAATTGCGATGCGATTGCGAAATTCGCCAAACATCGTAAAACCCATGAAAAAAGCCATTAATTTTGTGAAAAACGTCTGTATTTTTGCATATTTTAAGAAATCATTTTGAAAATGAAATTTATTATGCTAATACAAAAATCGCTAAATTTCTGTTACTATTGACATATTTGTTGTTCCCACATGAAAAAATTTAAATATTGTTTTTTATATTTTGGCAAATAAAAAAGAATCGAGTTATGTGAATTAAAATATTTTTCTTCAAAATAAGCAAAATAATTTTTTGGTGACATTAATTATATAAAATATGTTTGTTTAAAATGTAACAACATGGAAATAAACTGAAACTGATTGTGTGCATATATTTTCTATTTTTTTCATTTATACAGTCGAACTCAATTATAAGGAGCTTGGCTACAAGGAGATCCCGGCTATAATGAGCAAAACTGTGAATTCATTTTGATTTGCGCATATTTCCATACAATCGTTCTCGGTTATAAGGAGCGCGATTCCCGGGTATACGGAGCAAATTTTAAAAACTCTGCATACATATTTGCTCGGGTTACAGAAAAAAAACCAAATACGTACTCAAAACAATAAACTTGTTCACTTTGCTTTTAAAGCAGCTTGCATTTAATTAGGGTTCATTTTATGATGTACACAAACTTGTGTGTCCGAATATGTCACGTGCGCAGGCATACAATAGTTCGTCGGCATTCCTTATCAAAGGAATGCCGACGAACTGAAGGTCGAGAATATTGGTCATATAACTCCGATTATTGGGGGTTTCCAAAATGTTTGAAGTCACAGTTTATTTTATGCAATTTACTGTATTAGCATTTAAAAGCCTAATCTGTTAAACTCGAATTGTTCTATCAGAAACATGTCAAACATGAAACCACCAACAAACGAAAGTGTCTCTCGGTCGAAATTCGAAGAAAAAGTCGAAATTCCTAAGACTAAAAAGTTTTCACTATCGTCTTCTACAGTTTCATCGCTCCGGAAAAATAAGGATCTTTATTTGGCTGCTCTTGAAAATAACTTAACATAATCAAAAAAAAATTTAAAGTGCGAACTTACTGACGTTGACGAAGCGTTGTTAAAATGGTCCTGTACCCAAAGATCCGCTAGATTTTTCATTGATGTGAGTGGATTGAAAGCGTTTGGTCAGAATTGAGGCAGAGTTTCAATAACGAAGACATCTTTAACCCTGACGAGACAGGACTCTTTTATAATATGACACCTGACACCATATTTAAATTTAAAAGTGAAAAGTGCATTGGTGGAAAAAAATCAAAAAATTGTCTAACAGTGTCAGTTTTTGTCATCTCTATCTACCCAACCTAATGGCATTAAATGAAGTTATTAGTTATTAATGATTATTAGTTTAAAAAACTATGCACGAAATTAACCTATCCCGGATATAAGGAGTACCGGCTGTAAGGAGCATATTTAGTCGGTCCCGTCGCGCTCCTTATAACCGAGTTTGACTGTATGTTTTTAACATGTCTTACTCCTGCTTGTTATATATTGTGTACCAATATGTAACATGTTGTATGATATAAGCTCTAAAACGGCCATACTCACTTCCCTTCATTTTCACATATTTAATTATTTCATTTTGCTTGTTACTCTTATCTGTTACGAATAGATATATTAGTCCTGTTTGTTACTTTTATAGATATTTTAGTCCTGTTTGTTACTTTTTTGTGATTTTATTTTGTTTATCTTTTTACCAATTATATTATATACCAAATTATACACTCTCTTGTTTCTTCTTTGCATTCCTATTTATTATTATTATTATTTAATTTTATTTCAGCTTGTCACTTCTTTTGTGGATCCATATGAAAGATACTGTTTTCATAATATGTAAATGCAAATCTATTGTTTGCATTTATTTCCATTTTTCCTGCATTTTGTATGATACTCTATATTTTTAAATTATATTTTAGATATTAAAAAAGTTATTACACTTTAAAGTTTCAAAAATTTTAGTACACATTTTGACATTTAAGTCACTTTGTCTAAGAACCAAGTTCAAATGTCCAAACGCATGATGACATTTTTGAAAGTTTAAAGTGTAGTAAATTTTTTTTACTTGCTTAGCAATCAATTCTATTTTTTTTTTTAATCAGTGAACTCAATTAAATAGGCATGATGACAGTATTAAAGAATTAAAGAATAAGTGATTTTTGAGAAGAAAATATTTTGAAAGGATTCTAACAAATGATTCAGTTTTTATATAGACGTTGAGAACAATAAGATTTTCAATAAAATAAAAGTATAAAAAAAATTCTGCATTCGGCCATTTCAACTGAACCATTGATCAGAGCGAATGATGTCACGCCTAAGCAACCGTCACCTTGTCTCTTGAACTGTTGTCATAGACATAATGCAATGTTTACTTAGGCTTGACGTCACGTAGACGCCATGACACCTGAAGGCGTTTTCCTGCAATATTAAAAATATGTAGATGAAAATGCAATTAGTGATTAAAAACTTAGTTTATTACTGAAATAATGTTATTTTCGGTAAGAGCTATAACGCACGAGCCCGCGCATCGCTGCGGTTAGCGGACGCGGTTGTGCAGGCCGTGCGTTCGCTCTCGCAGGTCCCGCAGCGGTAGCTCAGTCTCGAAAGAATCTGTCGGCGGTAGAAGCTGTGGCTATTTGCTCTTGTACAGGTTGATAGTAAAAAGGGGAAATAAAAGACGTTGCAAACGAAAACCAAGATACTGGGTCCATCCTTTGCTACAACGAAGAAATACAAATGGAGCGTTCGTAATATTTTACAGAGATCTGAGAAAATTTGTTTTTCAACAAAAGTTTTTTCAACTATACGACAATGTCTACAGTTTTTTTCAAAAAATTACTAAACAAAATTAAAGGAGAAATAACTGGAGTGACTTCAAACATTCCTCCAAAGATATCAACTATTTCTTTCCACATTTTTATTTTTAAAATGCGATCATTGTACTCTATAGATTTCATGTCCTACAATGCTGGGCGGTTTTCTATTTCAAAAATATACTTTACCGTATCAAAATCCATTTATATGTACGCAAACCTCCTTCTGAATTAAAGAAACCGCGCGAGAATGCGGTGCCGTGCGGTGTCTCCCATACAAGTCTGTACAACTCGACACCGCGCCCATGCGTGGGAGTCGAGTTCTCCGCGCCCGACAGCACCTCCCGCCTCACCGCGCGGGAGCCCGTGCGTTGTCCCCCATATATTGCCGTACAAACAGACAACTGCGCTACTGCCTCCCGCCGCGGGCCGCAGGTAGTGCGTTGTCCACCTAATAGTAGACGTGTACCTACATTGTAGAAGGTTATTTCAAAATCTGTTATACCTATGGACCCCGTATTCTTCAATTGTTCCTGTTCAACCAAATAGAATGTCAATTTTTTGCATTGTTGACAGTTCCTATGTAATACTATAACCTATACTGTCGATTCTGCAAAAAATTGATTTTAGCTTTACTATTTTAAACCATCCGATTAATCTATATTTTCGGATAATCTTAAAAATGGTTAATTCTTATTTTAGTACATGCTTTGTTTGACATGAAAAATGTTTTTTTTTAAACTTTGTCCCCAAAAATATGGAGTATGTAAATTGAATTTTTTAGGAGAGTAAAACGGAAAAAGAATTTTTGCAGATTGGACAGTGTACATAGATATACAATAGCTTCCTGCAAGGCCTAGCAACTTCAATCAATCAATAATCATCTTAACTTTGTTTCAGCTGCTAGTCATGATAGCCTTAACATTAAACGGAGCCAATTTGTATGGATATATCAAGTGCAAATTTGGCACCAAGGAGAATCTTTCGTCAGTCACGTCAGATTTTGTCAAACAACAAATATTCCAGAATGCTGCATCATTCATGTCACCTAAACCTGCACAACCGCCCACCAGCCAGCCAACTGGAATAGTCTAGTTTCTATGCAGCTGTGAATATGTAAATGTCCGTGATACTATGTATATTTATAATTCTGTGTTTATATTAAAATTGTAAGTATTTTAGGTTAATTTACTTATTGTTGATGTGATTGACAAATTCCATTATATCTTAATATTACAAATTTATACGAAATTCTGTGTAACGTAATTTCATACAAAAGTGAATGTAAAATGGAGCAGTTCGTACCTATCCTCCAGTTACCTTTGGATATGTTATGACTGACCAAATTCATTATTCGTCCCCAAAAATATATAAATTGCTGTTAACTTTATAAGTCTGTGGTTGCTTTTATTGTTTAAAGAATTTAATAGATTTTTTTATTGTTTGACTGGGGATGTTCTAGGCAATGCCAATAAATGATATTTAAGAAAATGCATTTAAAGAAAAATAATGTAGTGATGTGTGTGTATCTGTGGTTTATTTTTAAAATGTTACATTCACCAGAGAGTTATGATTTCTAATATATAAACAAATAAGTTAATATTGAACATCAATTCACCTCAAGTTCAAACATTAACTAGAAATGTTAGTTGAAAGTGTTATATTGTTAAGCTTATTTTTATATGAAATCAATACATGTAGATATAACCCTTTTTTTCCCATTTATTTCTGACTACGCTACAAAATGACAGTTGTAGAAAATCCTCATACACATATTGAAGTTTAGAATAAATAATGAAACATGCATTTACGTGTGCAATTAATTATTATTATTTTCATTCAAATAATCTCTTTATGTTTTTACTTTAAAATACAACACAATATTAAATATGTTTTGTTTTTCATTATGTTAAATATCTATGTTAAAAATATTTGCATTTTTATGAAACTTGCATCATAGTTTGTATTTTATGTGGTTAGGACCTAATTATTTTGATTGCCTTAATATTTAATTTATTTGTATGACAGAAAGTAGTATTACATTACAATTGTTACAGATTAAACGTTTTTAGAAAAATGTACATGCAATGCATGGAAATATGAATTAGATAACTACTTTTTGGACCTATAAAGCTTGATAATACTTCGGTTCTTATGCAGATTATCTTAGGTGAAATAATGAATGTTGTTCAATAGTGAATCCCAGGCATCTGTAATGCACAAGAGATAAATAAAAAAGAACATTTCAACAAGAGCAAGGTGTTTTTTGGTGTAAAATTTAATTCTATTAAATTGATTTAGTAATTTATACCGAGGAGCTTTTTGTGCACTCTTATCTTTAATCTATAGTCATCAGTAGGTAATATCGTAACTCCATAGTTAAGTTGAAATCTTCAGATTTCCAACAATGAATTTTTACTGCAAGTTATTAGTATTCTTTTAATTTAATCAAAATTTATTTTATCATCAGTTTATAGAATCGGCACATTGCAATGGTCATAATAATCTATTAGGACATTTAGAGTTATACAAAACGACTCAATCTGATTGTAGTTGGTACTGGATAAACTTTGTCTGTGTTTAAATTTTGAGAATTTCTTGTTTACAATTTGATTAACATTAGTCTTCGCTATAACTTTTCAGTATCTATGAAATTACACACGCATACTGAAATTCAAATATGTACATTTTTCTATTACGATTGAGAAAATATTTTAAAATTAAACTTGCAACTATGCCTAAAGACAGATGCGATGTGGATAAGATTTTACAGAATTTTTAGATCTTGTCGAGTTTCATATACTCTCAATATGTATTCTGCTTACAAAAGATGGCTAGTTGTTCTGTTATTGGAGTATGCTAACCGAAAATGGTCTGCGATGTATGCTGATAAACTTCTCCAAAAATATTTTATATATATGACGTCATGATGGTCACTGTAGAGTAAGGAAAATTCACGCTAAACGTTAGATTAAATGCACCTCAAGGAAGAATATTGATATTTATAGTTTTTTTCTCCTCCCTCAAATACTGTCAGGAATGCATTTAGGAAAAGTAGGTAATCAACTAAATAAAATAATATACATATCG
The DNA here is from genome assembly GCA_016648135.1 of Agrypnia vestita. Classification (NCBI taxonomy): domain Eukaryota; kingdom Metazoa; phylum Arthropoda; class Insecta; order Trichoptera; family Phryganeidae; genus Agrypnia; species Agrypnia vestita. The sequence continues at coordinate 44,150 of JADDOH010022989.1, read as the reverse complement.
TTTTAACTGATTGTTTAGTAAAAAAAAAAACAATAAACGAATATGTTTAAAGATATGTCATGAACAATAAACAAAAGATGTTCTTAGGTTTTCATGGTTCTGCCATGTTTGTTTTCTACATTACTGTTATTGCAAGCCAATTCTTAACCGCAACATCATCAACACACTTAGCAAATAACAATACATTAGCCCTGATGATGGACCCTGCAATGGAATCTGAAACGTCAGCCAAAAAGGTTGTAGAATATCCCAGAAAACTCAAACAAGAAAGTAATCAAAAGATTTTATATTTCAAACTTTCGTGGCTGTTAAAACAAGGAAATAATATTTTTTTTAAATTGATATACCTTCGTATAAATAGGTTATAAACTAATTATATATCACAAAAAGATATACATATACAGGTTTATAAAGTACGTAATTACATAAAAGATGTATGTATAAGTAGGTTTTTAAAATAATAATCACACTATTCTCGAGGATAAATACATATTTTAGAAATGTTGATGTTACCTATTTATCAAAAATATTTCAGCAAATATATATCATCAATAACATACCATTGAGATGTTTAAATCAATATTCTGAGGTCGGTCAGGAATGCTAACAATTTTTAAACAGAATACATATTATATACATACTGGTAAGTCTCTTCTTCTTGTTCTTATAATTAGGTGATCCTCCCTCAAAGAGCGAGTGTGCCATTTAACAAGTTAAAATTGAGGTGTTATAAACGAATGTAAATAATTTTATATAAATGTCATTTCATACACAAATTTTGACATTAAAGCTATCAGATTTGGTGAGTTAATAGAAAGAAGATGACAAATATTTTTCGGGAGTTGAAACTTCTCTTTGATCAGCTCACTGTAAAGGTTATTTGAACTCCGAGATGTGCTGTAAAAAAATATTTTAATGAGTGTCTCCTCTTCCGAGCACACTCACATGTCGAACTATCCACTATGGTCAGTTCGAACAAATGGGTAGCCACTAAGCAATGGTCAATTCTCATTTTGGAGATTTACTTTTTCTCCTTGAGTTAAAAAAAATGGTCTTCAGAAGGAAGAATGTTGCAAAGGGAAGAAAAATTATTAATATAAATATAAAAGTCTACATTGCAAACATAGGTCTTTATTAAGGTTCTTACAGGGAGGACTAGTGTACGAAAATTATTAGTAGCTATTTGTTTAAGTTTTACATTAAGAACTAGCTGTATTCCGTCAAAAATGACGGTTACATAACGACTTTTATCAAAATATTTGAATACTTTTTTTAGGGATGTTCCGACTAGTCGGTAAAGCTGACTATCCGGCCATTTTCGTAGTCGGCGACTATTCGGCAAAGAGCGCCGACTATCCGGCTTCTTACTTTGTATGTATTTCTCAATAAAAAAATTTTTTATAGGTGGAATTACATTAAATAAAAACTTTGTTAATTGATATTTTTATTTTAGAATCAGTCTTAAACATTTTGAAATGTAAAGCAACTTTCCCTTTGGTAATCAACTAATCAGTCCCTAAAATTACTTGTAAAGAAAAAATATCTATGATATTTGACATTTAACAAACAAAATAACATAATATATTCTTATCTTCAATAAACATATATAAATATTTCTTATATATATAAAGAGTAGGAATTTTTTTTATTAACAGACTAAGTAATATTAAACCAAGATTACATGTACATGATGTACTGAAAAAAAACATTTATAAAAATTCTAAACTGAACCATAATCGGCTTGTCCGACTAGTCGGGCAATTAATCGGCCTTTTTACAACCGACTAGTCGGCCAAAGTCATAATCGGCACATCTCTATTTTTTTTCTATTTCCCCAGCCGGCAGTTAATAGTACTATTTTAAGCCCTGGCGATTGTGCTAGGCAGAACATGGAATGGTTCACGTCTTTGCTAAGCCCTAGTATATATTATGTAGTATCTTTTTTTTGTTAGTCCACGCAGAGGCGGCAGTAGCAACATGCATTGGTTCAAGCCCCATCTCCAGCCGTTTAATTTGTGTCGTGAATTTGAAAAAAATTACGGATGTTATAAAGTTATGGACGGACAGACGACAAAATTATTGTTTGATTAAATTAAGGCTCGCATCGTAACCATTGTTTGTCTCTATTTCTTTAGTTATTTCTAATTCTTCCGAGAAATCAATATTTGATAATGGGATTGTGACTAGTTGGTGGGCCAATGAATGAAATGCTGAATGTTTATGTGAAATTGGATGTTTGGAAGTGTTGTGAATAGTAATTTCTGTATAGGTAGGTAGGTTTGCGATAGTAGTTAAAATTTATTTTATTATTTACTACAGATATTTTAAATTTAATAAGAATTTAATACCTACTTCAATGTAAATTTGACTTTGTTGTATAATACAAACAAAATTGTAGTAATAATAATAACTAGTTGTAACCCATCAAAAATTATGCATGAAGCTTACTTACCTTGCCTGATGCCAACTGATGTTTTTATGATTTTGGTATATTTCCCTGATTTTTGTGTTGCTATTCAAGTTAATCTCTCTTATGGCATTAATAAGTGAATGGGAGTAAACAGACAAAGTGTTCAAAAGGTCCTTCAATCGAATCCTGTCAAAAGCTTTTGTGAGATTGATGAAACTGAGATAGACTGGTTTGCTGTTTTCTATTTATCTGTTTAAGAATGAATATAGCGTCGGTAGTAGAGCGGTTCTTTTTAAATCTTTGCTGTTCCTCTCTATTTATGATACGTGTTTCAAATATGTACATATTTCTTTTATTATCATTGTGAACAATTTGAGAGTAGAGCACAGCAAAGTAGTTTTCTGGATTTATTTTCTGTTCCTTTTTAAAGATATGTATTTAATACTTGTTCTCCAGTTTTCGTTGGAACATATCTATCGTGTAAGAAAAGAGTTGGATGTATTTTAGTCACATAAAAACAAAGACTGCGAAGCAGGTTATAACGTCTCTAACGCTTTTTACAATATACGCATAATAAATGCATTATTAATAAAATGTTGTAATTTTATGTTATTAGTTAGTTTCATTGCGTCTTTGATGCCGCGGAATGCTGCTACATTTATTTCCATACAATATGTGCTTATCGAACCCACTGTGCGGATCATCGGTCAATCCGCCAGCGGAACGCTCGCTTCGGTGTCTATTCGGTTCTCCGCTGTGATTGTAACCGTAATGTAAAATCGGTGACATCGCGTTCCGTGTTTTTAAATGCAAAGTGCCACATTTGACGGATTGTCCTCAAGTGAGTTTGTTCTCTGCGCGGTCCGCTGCGGAATATTGTATGTGACTGCTAAGCTATTTGGTTGCGGATTTGATGTGACTGAAAAGACGCGGCGTAAGATACGCTCAGTATGGCACCGGCCTAAAAGGAATACAAAATTATTCCAACTTATGTATTATTGTTTTGAATGGTCAGTAGGATTATGTGATTATATCATGGATTTATTTGTAGAGTGCGAATTAAGGTGAATTTCTGAATGATTTTTGTATGCACGTATTGCCATTCTTCGGGAATGCAACTGAAAAATCTGTCATAATTTTTTTTTTATCAATATAGTGCTTTTATCAGTGATTGCCTCATCTGTGGTATTTTTTTAATATTACAAGATTATTTAGTTATCATCAGTTTCATTTTCAATTATCATACTCAGCTTGTTATTGAACAAATAACCCAGGACAAAAGAGTTTGCACTTGCAAAAAATTATCAAACTGTTAATGTTTAGTTGTATTTTTTTTGTTTTTTAATTTAGATTTACCTGATGCATGAGTGATGTTTACAAACAAAAATAAAATAATAATTACTTTGGATATTATTAGAAATTAGCATCTTTGGACCACAGTTTAACCAAACAATGGATGACATTGAACAATATGTAGACAATACATTTCATCGGGTATGCTACATCTAAACCGGATGTGCTACATTGTATATATTTCATTCCTAAAATAAGTACATTCTTATTTTCTGTCTCGAACAAACATGCACCTGAAAGTTACATCTGTCATGGAGGAGGAGCTCCATGGAAATACACATGACGAGGCCATTTTATTTTTTAAGAATTGTCCAATAAAATAATAGTTTAATATGGACCTTAGTAATTGCCAATAAAAAAAACCACCTCCTTGAAAAAATTACCCAATTTCTATGTAAATTTTATTCTCCCAGAGTGATCCTTTAAAGCCATGTATTCACTAGGGGACAAATCGCGAAACATTCCGCTCGGCATGTCGCATCAACATCTACGCTCATGTTTCGGGGACAATGACGCGGTCATTTGACGTGTACACACCGGGACTCGCATATCTTGTCGCGGAAATGTCACCCGATGAGGTTATGTTGACAGCTGCGGTATCTCATTTGGCGAAAACGGGATTCCGCGCAATTCGAAATGTTTTTTTGGTCGCAATTTCAAATTAACGAGGTTTTACTGTAGTAAATTGAATATTATTAAAAACAAGGTCCTTTTTGCAAATAATTATTGTTTTCCACACGTCGCGGAAATGTCGCCCTATGAGGTTATGATGACATCTGCGTATCTGCGTAATGATTTTATCGAAACGTAAGAGGAGAAAAAAGAGGAGAATGCGAAATTATTTACTGCAAAGAGAAAAAGGACGGATATTCTATGCGATCTTCGATCGATACAGCTCGATGAGTTCAAGAACAGTTTCGTTTCCCCACACTGTCATCTTGAGAGATACAGCGCATGCGTATTCACTTGTAAACATACCACGTGGTACTGACGCTCCGCGTAATGTTGCAGTGAGCTCGCTCGGCTACCGTGCGCATGGTAACGTTGCCACGGCACGTAGAAATGCCGCGCTATGTTGTGCGTGATGTCGCGGAACAGTGCACGACGTTGCAACGTCACGTAGATTCTATGCCGCGCGTGCTGTTGAGTGACAATTTGTCCCCTAGTGAATACATGGCTTAATGAATACATTTTATTTTGATACCTTTCCATACAAAATGCAAGAAAAACTATGAGAAAAGTGCTCATCACTACTGAATTTCGTTTACATTTCCAGATGATCGTAACTTTTGTTCTTTTTTATATGGAAATTTTATTTTTTAGGGACACAATCTCAACTCGCTATGGCTATCTTTTCACCATGAAACTTTATTTGACCAACAACTATGTACAACCATATTTTTTATTAACACCTTAAATGAAGCTGCATACTTTTATTTAAGAATTATGTAATGAAAGAAGTAAATAAAAAATTTACAATCCAGAATCTTTGGTTTACACTGAGCTTGTACACAGCATAGATGATGACCGGGACACGCTCAAGAAAATTTAGTTTCCACCAAATTCAGTTTGTTTCATTACTTAGATTGAAGCAAATAAACAATTTAGAATTTATTAATTAGTTTATTAGATAAGTACAAAATACGAATATAAAATTGTGGTATATATTTCAATTATCAAAATACATAATTAGGAAAGTGTTCAACATGAAAACAAACAGATTAACCAAATACATATATTAATTGGTTTATGGTAGAAATATGTGGCTTATTTATTATAAATAATGATTTGATTCAAAGCGGGGATATGAAGCAATTACATACTTTTAAGATTAGGTAAAAAAAGTTCATAAGCATCCCTGTTCTCTTGGACAAAATCTCAGTATGTATACTGACATCTTATATATGTATATCATATATGCAGCTATAGATGTAAAAGCGTCACTATCCATATGGATCCCATGTGCAAAAGCTTTTGCATCTATGTGCCACATATATGTATATAGACTTGATGCACAAAAGTGTCTTTAAACCCTTAAAAGGGTTGTCTGACAGCGAGTGTTGTATATTACTCGCTCGTTTGATTATTTTATAAAAATTCCATTTCTCTCTCAATGCCCACAAACTTCAATTGCTCGGTTGGTCCATATCTGTAAATTATACAAGAATATTACCTTAAAAATCGTGAAAATAACTTTCATAGTATGTATAGTGAAACTCTTATTTTACTTTTACCCAAAATTTATATTGAAATTGCGTCTCCTGATTCTGTGTATAAAAAATATTCTCTGAAATTTTATAAAAAATTTAAGCAAACATAGAAGTAATCACTATGTGATTTTATTCTTTAATTGCAATTTCTATTTCCGTTTTGTTGGTAATGTGTTTTTGATGAAGAAAACAATTTTTTTATTTTTTTTATTTTTTTTTCGATACTTTACTGTAAAAACTTTGTCAATAGGAATACAAAATGTTTAATATTTTTTTGACGAAGCAAATTTCTTAATATTCACACCAAATTGTAATACTATAGATTACAAACTATAAATCTATGAGACACATGTAAAAATGATTTTTAAAAAACTCAATCACAAGTGAAAATATATGTCATTCATATTTGGCGAATTTCGCAATCACTTTGTGGTTTTTTTTGGTACCTTGAATTTCGAATTAACGGGATTCCGCATAATTCAAACTGCTCATTTTGGGTCCCTTAAATTTCGAATAAATGAGATTCTACTGTATAAGTTTAATGTTTTTTAAATTATAAAGATGAAAATACATTACCTATAATCAAAGAAAAGTTCTTCTCCCGGCTGTATGGCTCTCTTGGCAAAGATTCCAATTCTATGATCTCCGTTGACCATCATTACTTTCGCATAGCAGTTAGGATTGATGGAATGGTTTGCAAAACGAATTTTGTTTCCTTTTCTCGTAGCATCAACGACGAAATCTGAGGAAAATAAATTATTAATAGTGAGAAACAGAGGCATGTATAGGAATTTATGATTATTACACACTGCTAGACAAAAAAAAATTACAGGATGTTTTGTATATTTCCGGAAAATTTGCTTTTGTTGGTCTTTTGCATTTCGCATTAATGAAGTTTTCTACACCAAAAATTTCAACAGATCCAAATGAAAATTAGACTAATGAGTTGATGTAAAGAAGTGTGTAAAAGTTCCTCACCCTGAAAAGACAAAATCTATATCTGTACTTGCATCAAAGCTGATCTTACAATTGGTGTTTGAAGGGTACAAAACATTTACCATTGTTCAAATTGAAGAGGAAGCTGCACATATATTTATCATACACTTTGCCTCTCCTGTCTGCTTCATCTTGTGAGATTATTTCCCCGCAATATTCTGAGATGAATTCATTCTTGTGTGCAGCTTGCTTAAGGAATATTCCCCACCCAGCGACATCGCTCGGAGCTAACAGCAAGTGTTTGTGTAGACCCCTGCAACAGAAAGATATATATTATGACAAATATGGACATAGTTATGGAAGCAATTTATCGTTAATAAAATGTTAAATATTCTGAGAAATTTGGCCTTATTCTGAAATAAGCAATATTGCTATTTCTGTATCTTGACCGTTGTTGTATAGCATTGTAATGTCGCCAATTTTGACATTTTAAGTTTAAAAGGTTTGAAATTCAATCAATCAGAAAGTTCTAAAATGTAAACAAACATTATGTTATTCACAATTAAGAATAAAACTTTCTAATTGATTGAATTCATTAATTTCAAACCTGTCAAACTAAAAACTTCAAAATTGACAGCATTGAAATGTTATACAATAACTAACAATGAAATTTCATTTCATGCATATTTCAGAATACGGCCAATTAAATTTTTATCAGCCTGTGTCGAGTGTCCGCATTTATTTTGTATACGCACCTCTTGAAAAGTAAAGATGTTTTTAGTGTTATTTCGGTATTTTGCAATAGTGAACATGTCAACAAAAATATTTATTAATTGAGCAACTATAAACAACAGGCGCGTGCAGTGAGAACAAGAAGCATGACTTTTATTTAATCATATATTTTGAAAAAAAATCTAAATTATATATTTACTTGGCAGAATATTATGAAATATTAAAATATGAATATGCTAATTATTGTGATAATATTACGAGATATATCTCTTATTTCAGTTTCTTTTCAAAATATATGCTTAAGAAAAAGTCATGCTTCTTGTTCTCACTGCACACCCTTGATAAACAAATATAGATGGCACACAACAATGTAAAAAAAAATCCTTTATAGTTATTATTTTTATTTATTTTAGACTATATAATAAACAAGATATGTGGAACTATAATAAATTATCAAACCCAGTACAAAACAAAATTTCCAAGTTAATAAGGAGTACGCAGCATTCACGGTTTTAACTAAGAAAATTTTGACTGTAAAACTGGCAAAAAAAATTAAAGCTCCGGTATATGTTATATTCTTATATAAATATATGTATGTAGATAGTAATAATTTTTTTATATAGTAAACATAAACATACCTTTGTACGCAAACATTTTTACAAGAAACACCTGAAGTCAGCGATACATTAAAAGGCAGATCGGCGCCACACTGAGTGCAGAGGTCGGGATCACACTCTCTGACTCCGAGGTAGCACGGGCACTGCTTTGTGTTGCACTGCGCTTTGCATCGGCAACCAGGGAAACGATTTTGACCTGTGGAATGAAACTTTATCACTTTAGAATATTAGGTGTTTAAAAATAAAATAAAACTATAGAGCGACACAAATTTCACTTTTCTTTAAAATTTATTTTATTTAAAAGAAATGATTTATGCAAATAAGATATAATGATTTATATTATTTGAATGAAAGAATTATTCCAAAAAGCTATTAGAAACAAATTTGGAAGAAAAATTAATTCATTAATGAATAGTAGCCACTAAAGGGCTCACTAAAGATATAGCTATGTCAAAACTTCAATATTTAATGCCAACACTTTTAAAAGTCTAGTCTAGATATATTGTAGATGTCTCATAGAGACGAAGCTATATTTTTATGTGGGAAAGTAGGTAAGGAAGTCTTTTTGGATGTTCATAGGGCTTACGACCTATACTATGGCTGGCTTAAGTGATCACTTTACACAATCGGTGAACAGTGAATGTTACATGGTGAAGTTACATTGTGCAAAATGACCACTTAAGCCAGCCATAAATGGTGAACATTACATTGTGTAAAGTGATCACTTAAGACAGCTGTAAATGGTGAACATTACATTGTGTAAATTGATCACTTAAGCCAGCCGTACGATACGTCGTAAGCCCTATGAACACCCAAAAAGACTTCCATACCTACTTACCCATATAAAAATATAGCTTCACCTTTATGAGACATCTATAATAATGATTCTGGTGAAATTATATTGAAAACTAAAAAACCCAGTATATTAAAAATTTGAGAAATAAGACATCATCTTCTTGCCGCCGTAGCGGTGGCACTCGAGTAATAGGGCAAACTATGCATGCCGCCTCTATGGTGGCACTCGAGTGCTAAGGGTTAAAAAAGAAAAATGTCAAAATACTCACAATCACTACTGCATTGGCAGAATTTTTCGCAGAAATTCTGGGCCTGAATGCAAGGGCACATGCTGTCACAAGGCATGTTGGGGTGATCGCAGGGAGTAAAATTAAATCTAGAAATTAATAAACATTTTTTTATTTGTAATACTATGAACTTTATAGCTTAAATAATAAGAAGTTATGTTCCTCCAAAAATAAAGTTGTAGTAAAAGATCTGTCTCATAAAAAATAAGTAACATGTGCAAAATAGGCCAAAACAATGCGATGTTAGTGCAATTTGCTTGGATGATGAGGCAAAACACAAATTATTGTAAATTAAAGGATTGCTAAAGTTATACTTACACATGATTGGAAGCAGAGTCCTTCTTCAACTGTATCTTACGGCAGTGCATGGACCAGAGACGGTGCTTCTTCTTCTTCTTGCGTGGCGGTGTCGTGTAATCTCGTCCCCATTCCTCGCAACTCACCTCATGGGTCGAACGCTGACAATATTCATACACCTGACAGAGAAAAATTAAATTTCCAATATATAACTAGACTAGTACTATTAATTTTAAATCTGATAAATAAATACGAACATCAATGAACAATCCTGAACATATTTGATACCCTTTGGTAAATTCACAAATTAATGTTGGGCATACATCAACAAAGAGATTTGATATACAGCAGACTCCCAATTATCGGGTATCAGATTATTCAGAAATCATTGAAAAAATATTTTTTAAAACGAAAATGTTTTGCAGTGTTCATAACGGCTAAAAACATCAGCTATCTGTCATATTTGAAAAGTGATCTCTAGAAACATTTATTTTATTTTAATGATTTAGTTTGTTTAATGGCGTTCTAGTGCCAACCCTTATGTATGGAAGTGAAGCCTGGAATTGGCAAAAGAGGAATGAAAGTAGACTGAATGCGGTTGAAATGCGGTCACTAAGACGCTTGTGTGGAAAATCTTTGGTCGATAGAGTGAGGAATGAACAAATTAGAAGTGAATGCAATGCTGGCTGTAGTGTGGTAGATAGAATAAAGAAAGGAGTGCTGAGATGGTTTGGTCATGTGGAACGTATGAACGAGGAAAGGATGGTTAAGAAAATATATGAGGCGAATGTTGAAGGCAACAGGAATAGAGGGCATCCGCGAAAGACCTGGCACGATCAGGTACTACAAGTATTTGAGGATGGCCCTGTTAAAAGCCGCAACAATCGTAGAACGTGTATGAGAAGATGTATGAATGTGGCCGAAGCAAAAGTGGTGTGCCAGGATAGAAGAGTGTGGCGTTCAATCCTCTCTGCCTACCCCTGCAAGGAAACGGCGTGATGGTTAGTTAGTTAGTTTTTAGTTTGTTTTTGTGCTTTATGAGGCTAAGTTGGACTCATTGTCACTTCTTTACAAAAGAGTGAGTAATTTATGACAGCAATGTTGCTTGCCATCAACTTTTAGGGGTACCTGCTACGATTTATATTTTATTTTGTGCAGCCGAAGCAAAATATTTTCATAAAATATTGAAGTTGCAGGATGATTTTATTGAGTCTTCTGGATGATTAACGTGATTTTAAAAAAGGCAAAACATCCGACCAATTGCCGTTCCAGACAAAAAATCAAGCATTTGTAGAAACCAAAGTTCTTATGCTGGACATTGTTAACAAAACCCAATTGGATGTGACATGGCCATTTTCTCACAAAGTTGAGAAAATCACAAAGAATAAGTGTTACCAAATTCACAACAAATCGATGGGCGCAGATGAAATTGTAGCTGATCAAGTATTAAATGATAAAGATATTTTACAACACACGGTTAATTATTCTGTCTAACCCGTGTCAATAATGATGAATAAAAATGTGAATTGATTTCTGTGTAAAAATTATTTACAGTGAAACTCTCTTAATACGTTTTTCAAGGGACCAGCATATAAAAACTTATTAGGTGTGAAAACATATTAACAGTGATTTCAATATTTTCATAAATTATTTACACTTTCTAATTTTGTGTTTTAATTAAATTTTCGTTTATATAATATGACAAGGTATATAATATGAAGTAGGTAAATATATACATTTGTAAAATATTACCTATGTAAATACATAGTACCTGAGGGTCAGAAAACAATAAAAACCACCAAAACTATAAAAAAAAATTAGCACTGTCAAAATTTTTTAATATAAATCGGTGTAGGTATATTAACAAATCAAAAACCTCACGAATACAAAAAAAAATACAAAAAGCTACCTGTATCTACTTTCCCTGGATTGCACATTTGTAAAAAAATAACCATTTTTAAATAGTTTCTATTTGACTTCATTTTAAAAATGTATCCCTTTTGATGATTTCTACATAATTTAAGTGTACATTCAACATACATTGAACAACGTCCTTTTATTTGTGATTAATTACGATTTTATTTATTTTAATTACGTTTGATTTCAGACTACCTTAATATTTTCCCGGGCGCGAAGAAAATTCGTGGTATTTTTTATTGCTAAATTAGATCTGTTTTTTGTAACTCATTAAGGTCGGCGCCACACTACGCGTTTCTTCTGTCGCGTCTTTGACGTCGCGTCAAATCCGCAACCGAATTTAGCCGTCACATACCTACTATATTCTGCGGCGGACCGCGCGGAGAACAAACACACGTGCAGACAATCTGTCAAATGTGGCGCGTTGCAATCAAGAACACGAGACGCGACGTTTTACGTTGACGTAAGTTCCGCGGGCGGGGAACCGAACAGACGCCGAAACGAGCGTTCCGCCACCGGCGGCAGAACTATTGATGATCCACGTAGTAGCGGCATTCCGCAACGTCAAAGACGCGACGGAAGATACACCTAGTGTGACGCCGGCCTTAGAAAACAATAGGAGATATTACGTAATTAATATTGCCAATTGTTTCCTCAAAGAAATATAAACAAAATGAAAACAGTTTCGTTTAGGCGAATTTATTTTGCGCCGACGTTAATTGATTTCGAAAAAATTATCGTAAATAATCGTCAGATATTTTTTATTTATTTATCAATTTTTTTATTAAATATTATTTTATTAGCCTATTCAAATACTACAGGGTTTTTTCAGCGGCTAGAACTTTTGTGACGCCGCCAAACCCACTTAATTTTTATTGCGCGCATTTTTCATTTTTAGGAATGTTGAACAAAATTTCCTCTTCCGAAAAACGTATTATGAAGATTTATTTGTAAGAATAAATTGAGTTCGGCTATAAATATTCTCACGACTAAGGCGAGAAACGAACATAAGCGAGAAACGTATTAAGCCTAAAAAAATATGGGATTTGTATGGGACTTTTTCGGGACCGCAGAATTTAAACTTATTTAGTGGGAAAACTTATAAAAAGTGAATTAATTAAGCGAGTTTCACTGTATCTAAATCATTCCTCTTTACCTTCTTTGAGTAATTCCTGTTCTTTTTTGTAGTCTTTTGAGTGAAGTAAATAATAATTATGAAAAAAAGTATTTGACAACATTCTTGTTGTGCTTAAACACATATGTGCAAGACTCTCATACACAAGTCTGAATTTTTAGACACCTTATCGATGCTTTTGAATTAACCGGGTATTTGATTAACCGGGATTTTTTTCACTGTCCATCCCAGATACTTGAGAGTCTACTGTATGAGAATTTAATAAGTAATACTATACGCAATAACTTTGTAGCGTTATCTTTACGTTATCACAAAATATAGATTGCGCCCTTGACTAACATAGACGGGAGCATAGTAGGGGCATCAAAGTACCACAAGATACTTCATATCTATTTCAAATATTTGAAAGCTGTAATACATTTTAGAGAAATAGCTTACCTGCTGGCATGTTTTAGACAGCATAACTTGGGCAATGGCACAATAGTTTGAAAGGAAAACTTTGTGTAAACTTCTAAATAGTGACTGATCTGAACCTGTCCATTCGGAAGCAGTGTCGTCAGCAGCGAGTCCTGTAACAAGTATTTACCTATTACTGAAAGCAAGAAAGGTAGGGAAACGATTATTGAGAAAAGCGATAACAAGCTTACCAATACCAAGCAAGGAGAATGGTGAGTTTTGAGTTATCTGCAATTGTGTTTTTCCATTTGAGTTGCTCCAAGTGCTGGAATTACTATTGCTCCCTGCAACACATCAACGTATTAATAATGTAACATGTATTACAAATGTATTTTAATTAGTATGTCTTAAGAACACAACTACTGGATTCTGTCCACAGAGGGACAAATATAAATTATGATTAACATAAAAATATTGTGAATATATGAAACTGGTCTATAAAAGGAGTAAAAAATGGAATTTAATCTTCAGGCGTATTTTAGTGTATATGTTAAAAATTGAATGAATATCATATATCGTCGGCTTAGGGTGTAAACCTGCTATCTGCACCAGAGTGAATTATACAGGGGACAATAAAAACACTTCAAAAAATTTAATATAACTGCAATCGAAAAAATGAAAATACCGTTGAAAGAATGTACGATCCTGGTCTTTACAAGCTCATTAATGTACAGTAAAAGCTCGTTAATACAAACAACTATAATTCGAAATTCGGTATAATTCGAAAAATTTAATCATATTTTATCCCCCTCAAATGAATTTTCATACAAAATGCTTCCTATAATTCGAAAAAATGGCTAATTCCAAATACGAAAAAAATTTCAGAGAAAATTATGAAATTTGACAGGAAGTCATTTATGTAAATGTTAACATTTGCTAACCATTTGCTAGTGTTTTTTATACCTACGCTGAGGGAATGACCGCTCAGGGCCCTCACAGGCCTTTGATGATCTATATGACAGTAATAAAAGTCATAAAACATCCCCGACCGGCCGACGGCAGCGCGCAGGGTAAAGATGTTTTACGATATCTCGCCAAAAGACGAGATTAGTTGAAGTTTTGTCGCCGGTTTTGGAGTTTTAGGGTACGCGCGCACTAGCGCTTTTTCGCCGCGCGGCAAAAAAACCTGCGACATTTTGACTCGCGGCGTAAACAGTAGGCGCACTCACTGCGACATTTTGACTCGCGGCGTAAACGGCAGGCGCGCGCACTGCGACATTTTGACTCGCGGCGTAAACAGTAGGCGCACGCACTGCGACATTTTGACCCGCGGCGTAAACGGCAGGCGCGCGCACTGCGACATTTTGACTCGCGGCGTAAACAGTAGGCGCACGCACTGCGACATTTTGACTCGCGGCGTAAACAGTAGGCGCACGCACTGCGACATTTTGACTCGCGGCGTAAACAGTAGGCGCACGCACTGCGACATTTTGACTCGCGGCGAAAACAGCAGGCGCGCGCACTGCGTCATAATGCCGCTGATCATTTGAACAACGGGCAGTTCTTTAAAATATTTGGTGAACTTAACGATTACCCCGAAAAATTCTTCCAATATTATAGAATGAATAAAAAATGTTTTTATGAATTTTTAAAACTAGTTGGACCTTCTATCACATATAAAAATACTCCATTCAGAAATGTTTAATATTTCTGTCACTATATTCTTTTGGATTAATATCGTACAATGGTGGTCTTCTCTCAACTTTCCTAATTAGCATTTCAATATTAAAATCTTCATCCAGATCAGCAGAATTATTGCTTGTGGCCATTGTTCTTTCACATAAAATATTATATGGTACAGCGAAACAGCGCGTAGTACGCGTCGAAAAAGATGCGTTTTTTTGCCGATGACCGCCGCGCCGCAAGAAAGTTGTAACATTTTGCGTTATTTTGCCGCTAAGTGCGCGCACTACGATTCAAAACCCTTTGTCACAACACTGCGGTGCGACATTATGCCGCAGCGTTTTTTCGCCGCGCGGCGAAAAAACGCTAGTGCGCGCGTACCCTTAAATTGTTACATCTTTGTGTTTTATTCGAATTGAAAATATATCGCGTGAAAACATTACAGCATTGACTTTTTTTGTGCTTTTATATCTGTGATTTCCATGAAAACTTTCGATATCTTAGTCTCTTCATTTACGATTTTATATATTTTGTGTTATTTGATAAGTGTGAAGAATATTAGATATTTTATTACGTTCACGTGTTAGATTTTAGTTATTTTCGCATTTTATTTTTACTTCGTGTTTCGTTTCAAATTAAAATAGCGTTAGTTCGCAGCGCGTACAAAACTTTAACTATTTCTATGAAAATGGATTTGATTAAAGATGTGGACAGGAAAATTAAGAATAACGGCGATTAATAGATTGCGAAAAATATAATATCGCCAATTCGACTGTTTCAACAATTCTAAAAAATCGCGCCAAAATTGAAAAGCGCTGAGAAGTGATGTACAATATTTGCTGTTTTAATTTTTTCTGTTTTAAAATTGAATTGATGGCTCAAGATCACATATCAATGTAATTTATTTTAATTTTATTGAAACAACTGACAAAAATGAATGCAACATTAGCCAAATAAATATGTTTGAATATACATGTTAAAAAATGCATTTGTTTGTACACTTGGAAATGTTTAGAAAGTGTGTTGATGGTTTACAAACTTCCTACTAATTCTACTTCCCTAATTCGAAATTCGAATTTTTTTGTTGAATTTCGGTCCCCTGAATTTCGTATTAAAGAGCTTTTACTGTATTAAAACATTCAGTAGCCTTTAGTAATTAGAGTTTTTATATTATAGCAGGTTTTCTCACTTAAATAGTAAACAATGAAATGTACATAGCAGGTTTTCATACCAATAAAATTCAAACAAATATCTCAATAATTACATTAATTTATGTTACTCGTGTGGTAAGTTTTCATAATACTGATGATAATCAAGCGGTAAAGTAGATTTAAGTTGTTGCATGTCATTAAATCTTCTCGCTGTTATTTTTCTCCGGGAATCATGTAGATTTTTCATTGTCTCCATTCTAATGGTTTTGCAACTGTCGATTTTCTTTGTGGTAAATTTCTCCAAGGATCACTGAAATTTTATTAAAAATATATTTCACCATCAGGAGTATATTTCAGTGATCTTACATCCGTAACTTTTGCATCTTCTTTGTCACGACCAGGACGGATGATGTTAAAAACTGAATATTGCCAAAAGCTTTGAAAAAATTGTGATTAAAATAAAAAAACATATGGGTGCGGTTTTTTTCTCGCTACTTTGCAAATGGCTACATAGTCAGCAGGAACATTAATATTTTTATTTTTTAATGACCGTTCAATACTAGAATGCATACCGTATTTTTCCATTTGCCCTGTATGTATGCCCTACTTCAAGGAACTTTTGTTCTATTACTATATTTCAGTTCATTGAAATGTTCAGAAGAACATTTGCCATTGTGCTATTCCTATTTTGGTATGAGCATCCGTCACTGTAGAAAATTAATTTGGATTCAGCTGAGACTGTTGGTAAAATTTTATTTTCTATAAAATCTAACCCAATACTGGCAAACTACTCAGCGTTAACTCCTCCTTCAACTTCATTCCAAATGAAACGAAACATGTCTTTATTACTTACATTGTAAAATTTTAGGTTGTGAACTTGCAGCTTTATTTTGTAGTAAAAACTACTAACATTAGATTTGGGAGCAGTGAGTACTGATTGCAAATCTATCGTGAATACATTCGATTCTGAATTTTTATCAATCTCATTTTCTTTTCTGGCTTCATCTTTCCTCTTTACGTGATTCCTGTAATACTCATCAGATACTTTGCCCAGAGAATATGCTGCACATTTTTCACATTGATCTTTCTTGGGATGAAATAATCCGATATTTTTCATGTCAAATACTATATCAATGAAATATTGTAATCGAGAGTGGTCGCACGTAATGAGATTTGCACCAATCTTTAAGATAGAAATCATAAAGCCGTTGTTTAGAGGACCATTCCGGTAGTAAATAATTTTTGTTGGTTGTCGCCCGGCAGTAGTGATATTTCATAACAGGTAAGGAATCGAAAAATCCATGAAGCTCTATACGTTCTTCTTCATAAGGTTTTGAACGACTAGATTTCGTTATATTTTCTAAAGATTTAGAGTTCTTCCAATTGAGAATGGTCCATTGGCCGATTCCTGAAGTATTTAAAAAAAAAAGTTCTACATACTCTGATCAAAACATATCATCAACTTTTAAATTGTGATGTAGTTTTCCTTTTAATTCATATACAAAGTTACCATATTATCGACAAAAATTTTTTTTGCCCCCATGTCAGCTTCCAAAAATCATGAAAAATCTTTTGTCGGCATTCTTAAGTAACGTAATGCATTTCATAACTCCTTTTGTATCCTTACATTTGTACCTGCCTTTAATAATGCGGGGCTGCTTAATTAAATAACAAAATACACGAAGCGCTCACAACTTCTCAGTACAAAAATGACACACTAACGTGGAGATAGCAGCTTTTCTCTTTAAGTATTTTGTGCGCTTAAAATAGCAGGTTTTCGTTTCGTTCAAAAAGCACACTTTATATTTCGATATTGATTTAGCTGTTTATCAAACTTTATGCAGTTTTTTTTCTCTTTCCAATGACATCAAAAATGTATTTTACCTAAAAAGTGTAGATAGCAGTTTTACACCCTAAGCCGACGATATACGTTAAAAAATATATGTTATGTTAGTTACAAAGTGAAATTTCGATAATGTATATATTAACTAGTATATGTATGCACTAACTGTGAGTTAATGTATATGTTACAGCGAATTTGCATTTTTAGTGAGACTATACTTTCACTAGTAAAAATGTACTTTTCCCGGTCGGGCAGAGAAGGGGCAGTGAAAACATCTAAATCAACGAATTCTCAGATTCACTACACATAATCCGTGAAAATACATTACTCAAAGCATAGACAATATATCGGTGAAACCATAAATTTGTACACGTAATTCTTAAAGCGTAGAAAGTATAAAGGCGGCACTACACTAGGCGATTTTTATTCATTTTGCGGTCCTATTTTAACTCCTAAATTAAAATATGACAGCGGCACCGCAAAACGAATACGAATCGCGAAGTAAGGTGTCGGCTGAAAGATCGCGCACTCGGGTTTTTTATGATATCTGACGACTGCCGGAACAAAACGAGGTTATGTCACCATGTAAAAATTGGGGGGTTAAGGGAAAATTTTTATTAACGAATATGTATTTTGTCAATTAAGTTTATTAAATGTGTTTTTTTATAACAATACAACAAAAGTTTATTTCTTACAAATATAGAAACATAAATAAACATACACCCGGTGTTATTAATTTTAAATGAACCTTTAAAAGTGCGTCAAGTAACAAACACTCGATGCGAAAAATACAAAAATCAAAGAGATTCTAAGTCATCATTTACGTTTAAATTCATTCAGATTCTTCCGCATTTCCAATTTTCTATCTTTTTATCAAAAATGTGTCTAATGTCGTTTGCGTTTCTTGTTTGTGCACGTGTAAGCACGGGTGGTAGACGTACAACATAAAGTGCGCGGTTTTTAAGTTCGCAAACTTACTCGGCTCGACGTCGGTGACAGACGTGAAGCTTGCTCGCACCGTATCATTTTTATGAGTTTAATCGACTGTCTTTTGAATTATAAGATGATCAGAATTTCGTAAGTGTTCGCGATTAAAATTTTAAAAATATATTACGTTTTAGTTACCTACCTAAACTAATCATTGAATATCAAAGACCAGTCCAGAAGTGTGACAGTTCGAGAAACAGAACTATCGCCACAGAATAGAGAATATGCTATCGCTCAAAGGATAAAAATTAGAAATACTGTCGCTTTGTGATGACTTTGGACTAGACTAGTGTAGAATGAGACACAAAACGCAAAATAAATTTTGAAAAACAAGGTCCATGTGCCATTAGAATCTTGTTATAAAATCATATAATGAAGAATTGGTGCAGACGAAACTTTCAACACTTCAAAATGACTATTTTAATAATATCCGTTACCTACATAATGTTGATTTGCACAGAAGAAATTAATAATGCAGTAAGAACCTTGTTCACGCAATGACTTATTAAATTGTTATTCAAGGCCCGGTTGTTTCAATTTGGATAAATAAAAGTTCGTTTAAAAGCATAGATTTTTACAGAAACGGATTTCAGACTTGTCAAATTTAATTTTTGACAGTTCGGAAACCAATAAATTCACTAGTAAGTGCAAGTTAAAATATTGTATTCATTTCTATTGGTGAAAAACTCTTTGAATATGATAAGAATGACCTTGAATATACTTTTTCTAAAATGCCAGTGAATGATGGACTCACTAGAAAATCAGATTCACTGTAACATATACATTATCGAAAGTTAATGTATACACTATACTAGCAAATGTATACTTTATCAAAATTTACTTTGTAACACATACAGTAAAACCCCATTAATTCGAACTCCGATAATTCGAAATTCGTCATAATTCAAAAATTTTCAAACCCAAAATGTTAATTTCATAGTAAACTAACCCCCATAATTCAAAACAATTTGTAGCCATTTTAGTTGACATTATTCAAATTTTTTTTGAAATTTGACAAAATTGAAGATCTTAGTATTAAGCATAATAAATATTGTGTTTTCGAAATTATTTCTTTAAATATACCAAAATACAGACATTTTTCACAACACTTATGGCTTTTTAAAAATAAAATATGTGAATATAAATAAAATTATCCAGAAATTATAAAATATTTACCCTTTGCAAACTTATTGCTGTCGTTACTATCTTCAGAACTGGCTTCGTTCCCTGAATCGGTAATGGTATTTTTCTTATCTTTCTCTTTTACTTTGCTACTTTCACCCTCTGCTACCTCCTCCGCTTTTTTTTCCATCGCAAGCTTTTCTTTAATTCCATCCTAAACATAAAAAATACTTAAAACATGTGGGACTGGGAACTTTTAAATAATATGGGGTGGCCGATTAAGAGTCAAATATACAAATGCTGAAAAATGTTGAAATTGGTTCATTTTGTCATAAAAACAATTTTTTGGAACATCAGCATGGAAGTTAGCATTATAATAAATAAACTACGTGTTAAATTTGATAAGTAAAATGTGATATTTGAAATGATATTGAAATGTGAAATATAATATTACAAACATGTAAACATTTTATTTCTTACCAAATGCATATAGCACTGTGCACCACAAGGATCTGAGAATGGCTTTAAATCCGGTCCTTTACGTTTTTGTAGATTGGGGCCAGGATGACAAGCTTGAAGTCCTGAAAATATGCAAATCAGGAACTTGCAAATGTATTTAACATGTTAACAAAAATATTACTCGAAACCAATATTTTTGAAAACATTATCTTACAGGCTACAATAGAAATGAGTGGGGTACGTCATTATATAGAAAACATTGAAAATCTACTGATGGCTAGGAAGCAGCTAACAAATAGTCGTAACATCAAACATTTAAAATTAAAATGGTTGAGATGTTTTATAACTGAATATGTCTTATAATATAATGCATGCGGGGATCAGAAACAAAAGCACCACCATCCAAGTGATAAAATTTAAATAAATGCTTTTGTAGTTGTTTTTAAAGTCAAAGCGGGGATTTTAAAATTAATATGCTGTTGATAAAAAGTTTTTGAAATACAAACCTGCTTTCAAAATCAATTATCAGTTGTGAATTGACACTCTGGCAGATAATCATATTTAAACATGTCGCCCAGTATTCTTGTTGTATGCAAATTTACACTTTTGTTTCTAATCCCCTAACATGTAAATGGTAAGCTCAGGTATATAATTATTTTTCATAAATAAATGAGAAAATATGTCCACAACTTCGGAGTATACAATTTTGGTTGGCAGTGGCTTTAGGTAGTTCTTTTTAAATACGCTATTCGGATAAACATATGATGAGAAGGATACAATGGAGTGTGTTGATAAACTTGTGTCAAACAAACACGTAATATTTTTTAAATGCATATCTACACAGATAATATTTTATCAACTTTAATGATTCTCAGTTCTTAAGTCCCTCGATTTTGGTAAGTTAACAACTAAATTTATATAAAAAAAAAGTCATGGATTACAGCGCCACAGCCTTCTTATTATGAATATTTGTGTCAAAAATATAAGCAACTCATATGACATAGCACAGTTGTATGTTAATACACAATGTTAATGAGAATTGAATGAATGGTCCATGGGTTGAGATGCCCAGAAATCAGAATCACATTTGAAGGTGTGGTATCCAACTCCAGCTGGCAAGTTTTATAAAAGTATAATTTAGCAACACACAAACACATTTATTTAGAGAAATCTCCCCGTTTTTTGGTCCCCGTGGTTTTATTAATAAAAAGCAGTATTTTTTATAATCACCTTCCAGTATGCAGCAATACATATCATTATTTTTGAAATAATTTAAAAAATGTTTTTGTCTATTTAAAAAAAACTATTTATTTTTTAACTTCCAAAAGCAACCGCAATAGAAACACTGGCTGTGGCCGTGATACGGGTCAGCCAAGCAGGTTGCTTTCTTCTAGTTATAAATATAATTGCCTGAGCTCACCTTTCAAACAATTCATCGCCTAATATATTTAGGAAATATTATGCATTATATTATTTAGCAAGAGAACTTAAAAAATCTATTCAATGAGATGAATTATTGTTTATTTATCCTATTGGGAAAGCATTGGACTCAAAAAATATTAAACCAGGAGCAGAGGCAAATAATAAAAAATTGAAAATTGCTTATAAATGTGTACGATATAAAAATTATATCATACACATTTATAAGCAATTTTATTTTATAAACCAACACAGATATAAAAATTAACAGATGCATGTAAAATCCGTGCTCATTCATGGAAGAAGAGGAAATGAGATGCATGTGTTTAAACTAATTAAATCATATTCTTTGCAGGAAGAGCATAAAAATATTTCAGACTATAGACGTACCACTATAACTTGGCGTGCGAGGGAGGGCGTCCCTGTCACATAACAGAAGTTGTCAGGATGTAAATTTATTACACAATACATAATGTACAGAATGTCCGGCGTCCGGTGTCGTCTTAAATACAGAAATTTGGTCGGGCAGCACTAAAGAAACCATGCAGTAACGACGGCCGTTCTATCTGTCAAACTGTCAGACGGTAATATCGGTCCATTATTTGCTTTTTCAGCTTCGCAAAACTTTAATACTTCATTGGCAATTGTTCTTGCACCATCCCGGACTGTTTAGGATACTTTGGACATAATAATTCAGTGTACATATATTGGTAATCAAGATGTCACAGCTCCCGAGCAAATACAAAATTGAAATAAATAACAGGGCGAGGGATTACCGCCGGGTGCGGGCGGGGCAGGTTTTAGTTCAAAATTCGCCGCACGCCAAGTTACATTGGGCAAGCAATAGCCACCAACATTTTTTTCCATAATGCCTTGCCCCCTTGTTACTTCTTTTAAGGCGACCGTCTAGCAGAATTAGCAAATTTCACAATTTTTTCTCATATCTTCTCTTGCGTTTTTTATTAAATTTTTGAAGGGAAATATCACTTTTTAAAATTTTTTCATCAGGTTGCATATATTTTAAATATGAATATCTTATTAAAATGTCACAAACTAAATTATGTAATTGATTAATAAATTACCAAACCTTTGATGTTTTAAAAATTAAGAAAATTGCTCGACTTTGTGGGCCTTTTATGACTGAACGGCGTGTGAGATGTCTTTTTTATTCAATAATATTACAAAGTAAACGATTATCTTAAATTTATTACAATTATAGAAAAATCTGTTAGTTTGTTTACATGCAATTTATGTTTTAAAAAACACTGTTTTTTAAATTATTTTTATTTTTTGTGTGTTTTTATCAATCGTTTTTAAATAGTTTATAACTTTTTTTCTTTAATTAATTAAAGGAATAGACATTATTATTTTGAAATTAATACAAAAAAAATCAAAAAAATATTCTCGATTTCAGATTTTAGCTATTTAATCAAGGCACTGCGTATTGTGTCATAAATACGTTGCGTCTTGATTAAATATCTAAAATCAGGAATATCGACAAAGATTTTTTTATTTATTTTTTTATATCTATTCTTTGGACTATTGAAGTAAAAAGTTGTCAACCATGTAAAAACAGTGAAAAAAAACCCACAAAAAATAAAATATTTTTAAAAAACAGTATTTTTAAAACATAAATTGCATGTAAACTTACTAACAGATTTTGCTATAATTGTATTAAATTTAAGATAATCGTTTACTTTGTAATATTATTGAATAAAAAAGACATCTCAACACGCCGTTCATTCATAAAAGGCCCACAAAGTGGAGCAATTGTCTTCATTTTTAAAACATCAAAAGTTTGGTAATTTACTAATCAGTTATATAATTTAGTTTATGACATTTTAATAAGATATTCGTATTTAAAATATATGTAACCTGATGAATAAATTTTAAAATGAGATATGTCCCTACAAAAATGTGATAAAAAACGCAAGAGAAGATATGAGAAAAAATGGTGAAATTTGCTCATTCTGCTAGACGATCGCCTTAAACCTTATATTGAATAGTTTCTTTATTTCTCACTATTGAGAAGATTTTTTTCAGGTATCCATACTATTGCACAATGATTGGGAACACACTATTAAATATTGCTGTCACATTTCAGTGGGTAACAAAGCAATACACATGTTATAATTCAGATTTACAAGTATACAGGATTTTTTTTACAATTTTAATCCGCGCAATTGTATTCTATTATAGAATCAATACTTTCCTCAGATTGTATACAGGTAGTTTAAAATCAAACAATTTAGCCCATTCTTTGTAATTACAATTTCGTAATTTCAACTGAACATGACTACCAATTAAAACTTTAACAAACGTATATTACGCAATCATATTAAAAAAAAAGTTTGAATTGGCATACAACTGAACTCGGGTGGAGGTGTTATATATTATAAACGTAAAGTACAGTTTTGAGGTGAAAAACCTAAATATGGCACATTCTGGTGAGCATTGCGAAACAAAACACCTTTAGACAACAGAAAGATATTACAGTAAAAGCTCTTTAATACGAAATTCAGGGGATCGAAATTCAAAAAAAAAATTGATTTTCGAATTAAGGAAGTAGAATTAGTAGGAAGTTTTTAAACCATCACCAAACAAATGCATTTTTTAACATGTATTTTTAATTGGCGATACCATATTTTTTCGCAATCTTGCCCTTCTTCTTAATTTTCCTGTCCACATCTTTAATAAAATCCATTTTCATCGAAATAGTTAGCGTTTTGTATGCACTGCGAACTGATGCCATTTTCATTTGAAACGAAACACTAGTCAAAATAAAATGCAAAAATAACTAAAATCTAACACGTGAACGCAATAAAATATCGAATATTCTTCACACTTATCAAATAACACAAAATATATTAAAATCATAAATGAAGAGACTAAAATATCGAAAGTTTTCATGGAAATCACAGATAAAAGCATTGACGTATTATAATATAGACACGTTATTCCCATACTAGCGGCTTTCATATGTAGCAAATATTGCATTGAAAGAGATAACTTAATCAAGTAATCATGTAAAAATCAGGTAATTTGAAGTCACGGTGACTAAAATAACATTCTCATTCTTGCAATAGTGTATACTCTGTTCCTTTTCCCCCAGGACTTTTTTCGGCGTAGCTTCGCGCCCGATCAAAAAGAAGGTCCATTTGATAACAAATGCAAGTAAGGCAATTACCTTACTTTTCAGTTGCCAAGATTTCACGCTTGTAACGTATCTACAGTTTATTATATCATTGGATAAAAGCACAAAAAAGAGTCAATGACGAAATGTTTTCACTCGATACGACTATAAGAATTTATTTTCAATTTTAGTAAAACACAAAGAAGTAACAATTTAAAACTTTAAAACCGGCACACAAGATGACAAAACTTCACAACTAATCTTGTCTTTTGGCGGGATATCATAAAACGGGAGTCATAAAATATCCCTAACCGGACTGCACGGGCGGGTTGAGGATGTTTTAAGACTTTTATTACCGTCATACAGATGATCTAAGCCCTGTGAGCACCCTGAGCAGTCATTCCCGTCAGTGCAGGTATAAAAAACACTAGCAAATGTTCACATTTACACAAATGACTTCATGTCAAATTTCATAATTTTGTCTGAAATTTTTTTTTGTATTTGGAATTAGCCATTTTTTCGAATTATAGGAATCATTTTATACGAAAATTCATTTGAGGGGGATAAACATGATTAAATTTTTCGAATTATACCGAATTTCAAATTATAGTTGTTTTTACTAACGAGTTTTTACTGTATACCTTTCAAGCAAACAGATAAAATATAACATGTAGTATAATGAAGATGAGAATGAAAAAATCTTTTAAATGAGATGAGTGACGATCATTCCAATGAAGCGACTGATGACCATATTTATTTTTGCCACCTTACCTGGGGATTGGTTTCCTGTTTGCAAAAATAACAAAACAAACCCGCATTAGCGGCGTTTTTAAGAAGTCATTTACAATATATCACAGTTGCGACAAGAGTAGTATAAAACAGTTTTCATTTCTGCTCAAGTCGTTTCAATTATTGACGTTATCCAAGCATGTATACACATACACAGCAGACAAAAAAGTGGACATATGTGTATCAAAGAAATAAATTAACTACCAAATTTTAGTCAGTTTGGTGAATGTAATATTGAGACAATGTTTAAATAAGTTTTTTGTTTTCTTCAATATACAAAGTGTTGTTAAATAAGTTTGGAGCTAACTTCAAAAATACAACAATTTTAGTACCAGATGATGTTTTTGTCCTTTCCGATCAACATATGTATCAGTTGTCAAAAACAATGCTGATTGAAGTAGAAAATATTATATGTGTTGAAGTATATTGAATAATCAATGACTGAAGCAGAAAATATTGTATGTATTGAAGTGTGTAGAATAATTAACAAAGTCATAAGTAGTTTAAATTTTTTTAATCAGAAACTTGTAAATAAGAAGTGAAAGTGTGCTGGACGTGGACAAAAATATAATAATAACGTATTGAATCTCAAACATATGAGTGTTAATGATAAATTAACGAGATCATCATTTTTTTAAACTTAAATTGCAATCAATTCCTTCTAATTTAAATATTTTTAGTTAAGAAGAAATAAATTTAAATTAAAGATATTTTTCAAATTTTCAAAACTCAAAAAAAAAATAAACCCATAAAGATAATTAAATATACTTAAACACAACTAATTAATTGTTTAATTTTTTTTCCCATGTTCATAGCGTTAACTTTGTGGTTGGACATGATTATTAATTTTAATTAAACAACTTTGTACTAACCGCTTAACAGTAAAACTTAAGTACGTCTACCGGTTTCGATACCACTGCATCTTCATCAGGACAGACTTATATATAGAGTTTCTAGTTAAGTGATTAATAGTTGTTTGATTAAAACTAATAGTTTAATTATTTAATTGCACAACACATCTGGACATACCCCTTGGAATGTATTCTAGAAAATGATAGTAGATAGGCACAAAATAATAATAACTCAGGTATCAGCGTTCAATACACAATAATATTACATATTTACCTAGGTACTTGTCATTACTCTCATACGAGTGTTCAATGTTCAAAGATACGAAATTGACTTACTGTGCAGAAAGCAATCGTATTTGAAGCAGCGCCGGCAGAACAGCGTGTGGAAGGAATGCATCGTCTGCTCTCTCGACACATTCTCCGCCAGGGGTCCGTCTATATTGGGGGTACACTCCGGAGGAAGGGCATTGGGGTCTGCGCGGGATGTTAGCTCGATGTATCTTAAAAAGGAAAAAATATTAGACAAACTTATAGCTCTTAGAAAACCAGATTATTTGGAAAGAGAATTTTCGAGGAAGGCATTTTTTTTTCAATTTAGAAAGTCCGATTATTAATTACATTACAGAATGTACTTTTTAATATAAAAAGGCATATAATTAATTATCCAGTTCAAGCAAGCTTTTCTCTCTATATTTCATATGACAATTTCAACTCTTCAATAATTATTTTAAAATTATTGAAGTTATTCAATTCAATACAGTAAAACCTCGATATTGCGAAATCCAAGGGACCGAAACATAAAATTTCGTTATGAAAAATTCCCATATATAACGAAATTATTTTCCTTAATATGTACATTTTGCGCCATAGAAAAAAAAGTACCGGCCTTCAAAAAGATCACAAATGGTTTTGAATGAGACCCCATTGTCAGTTCAAATAGATGCTATGACACTTTTAAAATGAGTAGTCGGTAAAATATGGGTCTCTTAAAAACAGGGTTCAAAAACATCGGATTTTTATTATAAAAATCAAAAAATCGGATTTTTTGATATACAGTAAAAGCTCTTTAATACGAAATTCAGGGGACCGAAATTCAACAAAAAAATTCGAATTTCGAATTACGGAAGTAGAATTAGTAGGAAGTTTTTAAACCATCAACACACTTTCTAAACATTTCCAAGTGTACAAACAAATGCATTTTTTAACATGTATTTTTAAACACATTTATTTGGCCAGTATTGCATTCATTTTTGTCAGTTGTTTCAATAAAATTAAAATAATTTACTTTGATATGTGATCTTGAGACATCAATTCAATTTTAAAACAGAAAAAATGAAAACAGCAAATATTGTACATCACTTCACTGCGCTTTTCAATTTTGGCGCGATTTTTTAGAATTGTTGAAACAGTCGAATTGGCGGTACCATATTTTACGCAATCTTGCCCTTATTTCTCAATTTTTCTGTCCACGTCTTTAATCAAATCCATTTTCATAGAAATAGTTAAAGTTTTGTACGCGCTGCGAACTGACGCCATTTTAATTTGAAACGAAACACTAGTCAAAATAAAATGCGAAAATAACTAAAATCTAACACGTGAACGTAATAAAATGTATAATATTCTTCACACTTATCAAATAACAAAAAATATATTAAAATCGTAAATGAAAATATCGAAAGTTTTCACGGAAATCACAGATAAAAGCACAAAAAAAAGTCAATGACATAATGTTTTCACGCGATATATTTTCAATCTTAATAAAACACAAAGATGTAACAATTTAAAACTCCAAAACTGGCGACAAAACTTTAAGTAATCTCGTCTTTTGGCGGGATATCATAAAACAGCAGTCGTAAGGGTACGCGCGCACTAGCGTTTTTTCGCCGCGCGGCGAAAAAACCTGCGACATTTTGACGCGCGGCGAAAACAGCAGGCACGCGCACTACGGCATAATGCCGCTGATCATTTACGGGCAGTTCTTTAAAATGTTTGGTGAACTTAACGAAAAATTCTTCCAATATTATCGAATGAATAAAGAATGTTTTTATGAACTTTTAAAACTAGTTGGACCTTCTATCACGTATAAAAATACTCCATTCAGAAATGTTTAATGTTTCTATCACTATATTCTTTTGAAGTGATATCATACAATGGTGGTCTTCTTTCAACTTTCGTAATTAGCATTTCAATATCAAAATCTTCATCTAGATCAGCAGAATTATTTCTTGTAGCCCATTGTTCTTTCACATAAAATATATGGTACAGCGAAACAGCGCGTAGCGCGCGCGGTCATGACTTTAAAAAGATGCGTTTTTTTGCCGCTGACCGCCGCGCCGCAAGAGAGTTGTAACATTTCACCGATTTTTCGCCGCCGCGTTATTTTGCCGCTAAGTGCGCGCACTACGATTCAAAAGCCTTTGTTACAACACTGTGGTGCGACATTATGCCGCTAGTGCGCGCGTACCCTTAAACAGCCTTACCCTGTGCGCGCGGCCACCGGCCGGTTGGGGATGTTTTATGACCTTTATTACTGTCATATAGATGATCAAAGGCCTGTGAGCGGTCATTTCCGTCAGCGCAGGTATAAAAACACTAGCAAATGGTGAGAAAATGTTAACATTTACACAAATGACTTTTGTGTCAAATTTCATAATTTTGTCTGAAATTTTTTTCGTATTTGGAATTAGCCATTTTTTCGAATTATAGGAAGCATTTTGTATGAAAATTCATTTGAGGGGGATAAAATATCATTAAATTTTTCGAATTATACCGAATTTCGAATTATAGTTGTTTGTATTAACGAGCTTTTACTGTATATCTAATATATATCAAAAACTGGATATATATATCCAAACTTTTTATTCTCCTTTTTTGCACACATCGACTGATACAAACTCGAAATAATTAGGAAATTTATTTTTTTATTTTGTATATTAATTATTATTTATTAAATAAATGAATTGCATACTGAAAAAAACTTATATACGCAATTATAATATATAAGTTATAAAAGTTGCTCTTTCTAATATAGTGTTATGGGTGTTTGTTTCTTTGTGTGAAATAAAAAACAGATTATATGAAACAAATTAAACTAAAAAATAACCGTAGCACTTTTTAAAATACAACTAGCGCCATCTATTAACATTCGCAGAAAGTTCTCTTGGGTATATATAAAAAATAAAAATCGAGCCATAAATATTGTGATATATATCGTGCTATATATCATGATATATATCCGCGGATATATATCCTCGAACCCTGCTTAAAAATATAAGTTATTTTCCCTTATTTAGTTTTGTATTTTTTTAACTCAACTATTTGACTCAAAATATGTACATATCTAGCATGATAATTTGAATCAATGCATCTTAGTGAGAAAATGCCGCGCCGGTGGTTCGGTTGGGTGTTAGCAAAGAAACAATACGCAATATGTATTATTATATTGTTGCAACAAACTTTTTTTTGTTATACATATTGAGATATTTCGATACGTGTATAATTTGTATGAATTTTTTTGTAATATTTTTACGTGATTCTAGAAGGCTATGCACATGTGCCTCATTGTAACCTTTTTTAACAACCGGCAATAAAACTAATGTCCTAACTAGACTTTGCGGAATTATGGAAAACTATTAAGATCTCAAAGAGAAATTTTAAAGACCTAAATTTAAAAATACAAAAAACTTACCCATAATAACCAAGTTCTTATTATACTCCCTTTCTCATTTACTAGTGAAAACAGGTTTGGTGCTTAACCTACGCGTTGGGCTCAAGTCGGGCGACCCTACGAAAGCGAATAATAAAAAATTTCGAAAAATCCAAAATTATACTATAATTATTATTTTTTTTTAACGAAAATTTGTTAGATCATTTTTATCAATCACGAGTCTGTCTGCAAAGTTTCAGCTCGATTGGATCACGGGAAAAGGGTTAAAAATCGATCCTAATTTTTTCGACAGACAAACAAGCAAGCAGACGCTACGAGTTAAAAGAAAGGGAGTAAAAATTGCAGGAGCCGCCGGCCGCCGGAGTTTTATTACTTTTTACGACGGGGCGCCGTCGAGTTTCATCTTGACAAAAAATCTGTTATATATTTACGTCAATATATAGACGTGTTTATTGTAGGGGATTAATTTCGATTTTTTTTTCGATATATGTCATTTTTGGGTATAACAGGGTTCGTTATAACGAGGTTCTACTGTATTAAATAAATTTAGTGAGAGGAATTGTTTGTTCTAGTATTGAATTCAATTATTTATTCCAAACTGAAGATAGAAAACTACATATAATTAAATGATAATAAAATTATACTGACTTTTCTCGCAGCTCTTGAGGGGTTCCTTTATCGGGAAATTGTGAACTAATCGATTGGAAAATTGTAAAAATTGGGAACTGTTTATCATCAGACTTCTTCTCATTGCTGTCCACAACCGATGTTACTTTATCAGCTTCACCTGTCCTAGCAGTGTCATGTGACTCTGCCTTTTTGTCTTTTGTGTTTACTTCCGATGAATCCTTAGAATTTCTGAGCTCTCTGGTGTCTTTAGATGTGGATTGTTCTTGCTTGGAGTTTTTTTCTTCATTGACATCATCTTTTGTTTGATAAGGTATCAGGGCATGTACCAAGTCAATAAAAAGCTGATCATCTATGAATCCACCTTCCTTGTCACCTGTAGTAACATTACAGTACAATTAATATTTTAATTACACTGCTCATGAAATAGAATTTTATTTTAAGGTATCACCCAAGTAAATCAATCAAGTAAATTATTTTAATAAACTATTGTATTTATTTTCCATCTCGTCATATATACTAGGATTAAATTATTAAGTATTTTTGTAAAATGTACATGAAATGGTATGTTTCTAAAGTAGCATCCCATGCAATACACACTTATTGCAATAACATTTTTTTGTAAAATAATCTCAGCAAAGTTGTGGTTTTAAATATCGGTCTCTACATAGCATAAGCCCAGTCACTTTTAATTCAGCACTAGCTGGTTAGCCTGGCTTCGCTCGGGACCATAATTTGGTAAGCATAGAATTGTGTTGACGTCTCTTTTTTGCTGGTTTCGGCACTTGTGATATCGATTGCCTTGCTGGACCGTCTTCGCTTTGCCAAAATATCAACAGATATTTTTTATTTTATATCATAACACTCTAGAGAGAACTTTCCAAAACTTTCTAGAGCATTCCGAAATCTTATAGAACTTCCTGGAATCTACTAGAACTTTCTCTTTCTAGAACCTTCTAAAGCATTATAATTCTTTCTGGAACCTCTAGACCCACCGACGCACTCCCCCACTCAGTTTGGAACCTTATAGATCTTTCTGATAGCTTGTAGAACTTTCTCCTTCCAGAACTTTTTAGAGCATTATCGAATCCTCTAGAACTTCCCGGAACGTTTAAAACTCGCTGACACATTCTGCAACTCAGTTTGGAACCTTATAGAACTTTCTGAAACTCTCTCCATCCAGAGCTTTCTAGAGCATTCTGGAACCTTCTCTTAATCTTCTGGAAACTTCTAGACTCACCGATGAACTCAGCCACTCGGTTTGGAACCTTATAAAACCTTTTTAAACTTTCTCCTTCCAGAACCTTTTAAAGCATTCGAGAACCTTAATGAACGTTCTGGAACCTTCTAGACTCACTCATACTCCGAATTTATAATAGTTTATAATATTGAAAGAATTCTGTCAATATTATAAACTGTTCCTTCTCCAAATTAAAATTATTACATGATGACGAATTGAGTTTCGAAAATACTTTGCCTTTCGACGATATTCCTGAATCAATATATATGTGCAGTCAGTGTGTGGAGAGTTGTATAATTTATATTTGTGGTTTTGTTGTCAGACATCAAAATAAAAAAATTAAATGTGAGAATGTCTTTCTCCCCTTATTGGCTTTAAGACAACTTTGCGAAATTCATTAATTGCACAAAAAGATAGAGGGGGTTGGCATATCCATCAGATGATGTTATTTTAATTTGCACACATAGTGAACGCGTTTTTAAAGAAGCTCTTAACCGTAGTGGAGGAAAAAGAATGAATCCTCACTTTTCATTAGAATATTTAGTCAACAGGATCTTAAAAATATTCCTAAGGGCCGGTTGTTTCAAGTTGGATTAAAGTAAGCGTTCTTTTAAAGCATAGATTTTTACGTTCTCCACCAATCAGACGATCTGTTTTTGTAAAAATCTATGCTTTAATCGACCGCTTACTTTGATCAAATTTGAAACAACCGGGCCTAACTGTAGATTGTTTTAATATATTACTTTCTCACATGCTAGACCAGTCACCGTTGGAGAACCACACTGTTCACCTAATTAAGGCAGTTGCTTCTAAATATTTAGATGTCAGGCTACACTTTCTGATCAAATCAGCCGTACAACCTTCCGTCAGAGTGAGACAATATTTCAACAGATTAATTATCTTCCAAAATCAATAGCGTACTATATTAAAATTTTAAATTTAATATTAATTCCATTAACATACTTCATCATATTGTTTTTTCAAACAATGTATTTTATGGTGTTATAATTATGTAAATAATGTAATTTTTTTAATATTTGTACAAATGCAGATATCTAAATGTTTATGTTCGATGTGGTATAAATAATCCTCGATTATAATTATTATTGCAGTACCTTATATAATTATTGTTGTGGTGATATTTAAAATTGTAATAAAATATTAAAATAAATAGATGTACCCACATATAAAAGGCATTATCATTTATTGCTACTTCATTGTAAGAGAATTCACAGAAAATCATACATTTGTGGTAGCCCTGTTTTAGCAAGAAATTACAAACACGTGTTAGAAACGAATTGTCCAGTTTCACCGAATGACCACGCCTCTTTTAACAAAATTCTCACAAGTTTCGAAATAATATGGTCTCTATGGATTGTATATACTCTAAGGCAGCCATATTCAACCTGCGGCCCGCCAAACTTTTATATGCGGCCCGAAACACATTCACTATCAGAAAGTGATTAAAAAAAATCTGGCATTTTTGAATAGGTATCTTGAAAAACGCGCGAACAAAAAGACAAGCTCTTGTCATTTCATCATCATAGATAGTTTCAATCACAGAGTTTTGGGTTTGTCATGTAATTTTTTAGCCACTTTTTTAGTGATCCTCGTATTTCACATTTATCCATTACTGTCAGTAAAATCGCGTGTGTCAAATTCTTTTTTGAAATCTATAAATATAATTCCCACCTTTCTAAATTCTTTATATTAGTTTCGCCGCCGTATGTGAACGTGGAAATGTATTGGAAGTGAAAATTAACACACTTCCCGTGTTTATCCAATCGATCTAAAATTTTGCATATCGACTCGACGTCGATGACATCGTCTTTAGACAACTTTGTCGGTATGAATGGTTATTGTGGTTTTTTCATTTTTCGCGAAAAAACTCGTTGACCGAGAGCTCGATTCCAAAAATTTTAAGTTCCCCAGACAGGCGCAGCCCACCGACGTCTTTGGGAAATACTTTCGTCGCGGGACGTCTCTCCTTTTCAGAAATGTCTTTACATCGTATTTAAAAAAAATTGAAAATATGAATGGTGCAAAATCCGGCCGTCTTTTTTTGTATGTTGGTATTTTGTATCCGTTTCTTTCTCGCGGCGTGACAAAAATAAAACCTCTTTTTTGGGCTTTTTTACCGGGCGCGATGTTTCTGCGTTATTCTGGTTTGCATAGTTTGAATGAATTTCAAAAATCGTGTATCACGTTCGAATAATAGTTATGAGGCGCCATCTTTTGCCCATTTTTCGATTTTTTACTCCCTCCAGTTTTCTTGAAATCCACCCAAAATTGAATTTTTTTTATAATTCGGTTATAAATTATATTTTTAATGCATTGTGACTTTAGGGTTTCCCGCCACAATGTGGTCTCTGCAACTCTGGACGTTTTTTCCTATTATAATTTACGCTACATCTGTAATAAGGTATTAAAATCGGTACTCATAAATCATATTTCCGTATGCCTTTATTATTCTATTGTTTTTTTTACGACGCTAAACAAAAATAAACGCTTAGATGTATGATAGTTTTGAGTTTTTCATTATTGTATTTTGAGTATACAGGTAAATATATCATTTTGTTATAGTTAAAAAATATATTTGTTAATTAATTAAGTGGCGATGCCCTAATCTTGAATCACACGGGTTTCAACCGATACTATTTTTTTCCCTATATGATTTTTCGTCACATCAGTATAATGTTGCGGCCCGCGTAACTTCGCAAACATGTGTATGTGGCCCGAAGAAAAAAAAGGTTGAGTACCGCTGCTCTATGGCTTGACCACAATAACTTGGCGTGCGGCGACTTTGGAACTAAAACCCGCCCCGCCCACACCCGGCGGTAACCCCTCGCCCTGTCATTCGGTACAATTTTGTATTTCCTCGGGAGCTGTGACATCTTGATTACCAATATATGCTGAATTATTATGTCCAAAACATCCTAAACAGCCCGGGATGGTGCAAGAACAATTGCCAATGAAGTATTAAAGTTTTGCGAAGCTGAAAAACCAAATTAATAATGGACCATTACGGCTTGGTTTCTTGTGCTGCCTGACCAAATTTCTGTTAAAGACTACGACACCAGTCACGGGACATTCTGTACATTATGTATTGTGTAATAAATTTACACCCTGGCAACTTCTGTTACGTGACAGGGACGCCCTCCCTCGCACGCCAATTTATAGTGGTCGCCTTCTAGCATACATGTAAACAATTTAGACCGTTTCAATTATGATTGCTTCAAAAACAAAATATGTAGTGTGTGGTTTGACATTACAGCACAGTAGCCAATTGCAGTCACCAATTGTCACGTAGTGGGTGCTAATAGCTGCGCGGCAGCCATTTACGGCATTTATAGGTGCCTGCAGGGCCTAGTAGCTATCGACGATTGCTCAACTACTAATACATATAGTAGATCATTTGCGATAAAAATTTTATGCACAATCTGATGCAATGGGTGATACGGAAAAAATTAACCTGGATAAAAAAAACTTTCAAAAAATATCAGGAAAATAAAAACTTTTTTTAGAATGCCACACACTCGGTTTTCGTGCGATTCAGTTTTCGATTTTCGGTTTTGGATTCAGTTTTTGAACACCTTGAGTACCTTAGATTTAACTGCGACGTGCAATATTATGATCTCTTTTACTTACTGACCAAAAGTACGAGAGTAATGAATAAATATTTTTTAATCTCTCTCGGGCCAAGACGAACCCGTGCGCCCTAGTGCGACTGTCCCAGGGGCCACGGGCGCATATATCCAACGTACGGGTACGTAATTAATTATTTCTCGACGGCCGAGTATCGAATTTGAAAAACGTAATTTTTTCCCAGTAGAGAAATCCCGTGGTGACCTGTCGTTCTATTTTCAACTCAAAAACATCACCGATTATATTTTAAATCAACAATCAAAACAGAAGTTTCTCTGCCGTCAAAATCGTATAGAAAAGTTGTAGATGTCGCCCCGAACGCGTGTTGCGCAATTGAAATTCAAATATTCCATCATTCAAGGTCACGCACAAAGGGCCCGGGAAATACGATTTATTTTGTTCGATTTATTTGTACACGTGTGCACAAATATTAGGTCCTTACATATGAAATTGGCGTTTTGCCGTACTGGCAAATTTGATCTCAAATATCTTCTCTTTGGTTAGGAATTCCAAATCCAAATTTATACAGCTATTTACTCATGTATTTGTGTTTTGAAAATTATAATTCATTTGTTTTTTCCTCAATTGTTTTTTCTTTGCGTCACTCAGTTTACAAAATGAAAAACTTGAAATATCGCGTTATTTACGAGTACGAGTTCCACCGTGGCACCAGTGCTGCAGAAACGGCTCGAAGGATTAATGATGTGTATGGCGACGGTGCCGCAAAAGAAAACACAGTGCGTTTTTGGTTCCAACATTTTCGTTCTGGAAATTTCGACCTGCAGAACAAGCCCCGTGGACGGCCGGAGACCAAAGTTGATAATGAAGAATTGAAGGCTATTGTGGAAGCGGATCCATCGCAAACCACATCCGAGTTAGCTGCAGGCTACGGTGTTAGTGATAAAACTGTTTTAATCCACTTGAAGCAAATTGGTAAGGTGAAAAAGCTTGAAAGGTGGGTACCTCACGAATTGAGTGAAGCAAATCAACAAACGCGCGTTGACTGCTGCGTTGCATTACTCAACCGGCACAATAATGAAGGGATTTTAAATCGAATCATTACCTGTGATGAAAAGTGGATCCTGTACGATAATCGGAAGCGCTCATCGCAATGGCTGAACCCTGCCGAACCAACCAAACCATGCCCCAAGCGAAAATTGACTCCAAAAAAGTTACTTGTGAGCGTTTGGTGGACTAGTGCTGGTGTCGTTCACTACAGCTTTCTTAAATCTGGCCAGACGATTACGGCAGATGTCTATTGTCAGCAACTGCAAACCATGATGGAAAAGCTAGCTGCTAAACAACCGAGGCTGGTTAATCGCTCTAGGCCACTGCTGCTTCATGATAACGCTAGACCACACACTGCACAACAGACGGCTACCAAATTAGAGAAGCTTCAATTGGAATGTCTAAGACATCCACCGTACTCTCCGGACCTTGCCCCAACAGATTACCATTTTTTCGAAATTTGGATAACTTCTTGCAAAGGAAAAAATTCAACTCCGATGGGGCAGTCCAAACCGCCTTCAAAGATTTTATTGATTCCCGTCCGAATGGTTTTTTTAGTAAAGGGATCGATGAACTGCCTATGAGATGGCAAAAGTGCATAGATAGCAATGGTACATACTTTGATTAAATAAATATATTAAAATAAAAAAAATCGGCTTTATGTTCCTCCCATACTAAACGCCAATTTCATATGTAAGGACCTAATATATACGATATGTTTTGCGATATTTGTCAGTTTTTGTTGGTTTATGATTCAATTGAATACTTATTAACAAAAATACACGCAATTTTGTTGCGTTTATTTGAAATATGTGTGTGTGTGTGTGTGTGTGTGAAAGTGTATCATATTTATGTGTTATGAGTGCGATGTTCCGTTGTGTGCCGTGCCATGCAACAAAATATACCACACAGAAGAAGATTATTAGGTAGGCATCAAATAATAATAGTAGTGTTGTCTCTAATAAACAAATAAAAAATTATTATTATTTTTCGGAAAATGTTGCGCTGGCAACATTATCGGAATTCAAAAAAAGATTATTTTTTTACTTAAACAATAAAAAATCATGGCCTTTCGACACTTACGATAAAATAATATGAATGTGTGTGTTTTTTTAAATACGCATGTTTTCATGGTTTTTTCGTAAAAAGAAAAATCACAAAAAATTCAGAAAATCTCTGGCCTCTATTTTATGTGTGTTTTTTTGGCCCTAGGCAGGTTAATTAAAAATCCGTGCATTCATAACAATTTAATTTAGTAATGTGTGAAAATGTCTATTCGATGATTACAAAAAATATGACGTTTTAGTTTTGGTAAATAAGGAAGATATTAAATATTTTCTATGGCATGTAGACCTATGTTACACCACTGACACAGGAGTTAAATACAGCAAAGTAAACAAAGAAATGAAAACAAAATAATTACCATGAACTTTTCCATCATAATTTTTGATCAACTCTTCAATAAACGTTCCATCCTGATCCAAGATCTCATCGCCCATATATGGAATATTATGAAGAACAGTTTCATCTTCAACCATGAAATTTTGTTGAGTGGGTGCCCAGGTATACATGGTTGGGATTGGTGCCACTGCGTAGATCACGCGTACTAGGACACTTTGAACACTTCCTGGAAATAAAATAAAAATATTTAAAGCTCCTGAGCTTAAAACTCAGCGGCCATTTAGTCAAGCAGAAATGGATATCATGAACTGGGCGAGGACTGAGGAAGCAAATCAGTATAGACAGCCACCTTCGACAATATTTCATACAAAAAAACATTGTATATCACTCATTTGTAAACACTGATCATCAAAAAAATTACTGTAAAAGGAAATATGTATTCATATTTATCGGCAGAAATACTTCAGATCTTAATTTTCAGTCTTATAAGCAATCCCACTTTTCCACTTTTATATTTTTTTTTTATAATCAAATTTTTATATTTTTAGGATATATTCCATATGTCTTTAAAATGATTATGCAACTCGTGTGAAACAAAATGTTATACTCTGCCTCGAAAAACACTTTTTTTCATGTTCAATAGCGAAGGGAAAAACTTCATTTCAGAATGAAGACTTCAACACGCACACGTTCACCAATTTGAACACTACAATGTGTTCACTTCATTTGTAGTCCTACTAGTACAGAGCGGACCAACCCTCGCGTGCGGAGAGTGGGCCATCCCTCGCGTGCGGAGAGTGGGCGAGTGCTCTCTAGTTCGCGAGCGGGGAGCGCTCCCCACTCGCGAGCGAAACTCATCGTTCGCGTGCGGGAGCCTTCGCCGCTCTGATCTCCGATACTCTGTGCAGTTGTCCTTGACGTTTCGCCGCGAGCACTGGTTGTGGCGGGCGCGACGCGCGAACACGAATAAATGCCATATTGTATCCTAGTTTTTGATGTCGTGTTTATTTATAATATAATTGATCCTTATTTATAATATATTATAACGTGCACGTTAAATATTACAACGTGTATATGTATATACATATATAATATAGGTATTTATATACCTTAAATCTTTAATGCGTGCGGTGACGTATAAAACAACACTTAATTAAAGCTGGAAACAAAAATAAACACACAAGAGTTTTAAAAACAATATTTTAACATAGAATGCTAAAATAATCACACAAGGTGCAATGAATTAAAAATGTTTATAAACAAATTTAATGTTTATGTAAAAAGTCGCGTACACACTGATAAAAATAGATTTTAAATGTTTTGAAAACCTAAAACACTCGTCGTATGTTATTAAAATGTTTCACTAATTCAAAGATGTTAATTAAATACCGATAATTAAAATAAAAAAACAACTCACGAAATACCAAAAAATCAACTAATCACTCAATATAGTGCGAGTACAAAAAGGTACCTTTGTTGAACCTTTGTAATAGGCTAATACAATGTACTGAATGTACCCATTGACCCATTAACTTAAATTTAATGGTCGCGTTCATATTTGTATGTGCGGTGGCGCTCCTATACTCACTGTGCTGAAAATTCAAAATGTGCCATTCAATTCATACTACATTGTGCGTTTTGTGCGATGTGCGTTTTGTGCGAGAATCGCACATGTGTAATGTGTAGTGTGTGCAAAGGAGCGCCGGCCGTCGTACATACAAATATGAACGCGACCGTAAGGGTCCGCTTTGTACTGCGTAGGACTACAAATGAAGTAAATGTGCGATTAAAAACGTGTGTAGTGTACGCTTCAGTACAATGTAGTACTACATTGTAGTACTTAGTACAGAGCTGACCCATCGCTAATGTTCAAGTCTACTAGCATTTTGCTTTCTTTGTTTAAGTATTAATAATGACAAGATGCAACTTCATGATAGAAATTCCGTGTTCACATCTCTATTTTAAAAAAAAAAAAAAATAAACAAAAACTGAATATGAGAAATATTATTCAGGGTTCGAGGATATATATCCGCGGATATATATCATGATATATATCACGATATGTTTGGCTCGATTTTAATTTTTGATATATATCCAAGAAAACTTTTTGCAAATGTTAATAGATGGCGCTAGTTGTATTTAAAAAAAATGCTACAGGTTGTATTTTAAAAAGTGTTATGGTTATTTTTTAGTTTCATTTGTTTCATACAATCCGTTTTTTACTTCTCACAAAGAAACAAATACCCATAACACTACAATAGAAAGAGCAACTTTCATAACTTATATATAATAATTGCATATATAAGCTTTTTTCAGTATGCAATTCATTTATTTAATAAATAATAATTCATATACAAAATAAAAAATAAATATCCTAATTATTTCGAGTTTGAATCAATCGACGTTTTTGAAAGAAAAATTTTGAGGTGTGTCTTCGGACTGGTTCTAGAAAATGGACTTTGGCGCAGACGTTACAACAATGTACTCTATCTATACTCTCTACTCTATTTAAGGAGCTAAACGTCACAAAATTTATAAAAAAAAATTAAAAAAGACTTCGGTGGCTGGGTCATGTGGAGAGAATGTCCGAGCATCAAGCACCAAAGTCCCTGCTGAACTCAAGGCCAATAGGCTTATTTGGATCTTCTTACAGTTGTACTTGATCTATTAGTGGATCGCCAAACAACCTTGTGTCGTCTGCAAATATCTGTCAGTGAGAAAACATTAAATTCATTTGTGTAGTTTGCCTCGGATTCCTAGGTGCTCTAATTTGAGGAGCAACGATCTTATCGGGACAGCATCAAATGCTTTTTGGAAATCTAAATATATAACATCTATGGGCATTTGGCTGTCAAATTTTAAAGACCAGTAGTTCAAACAAAGAATTACTACTAAAGCAGATTGGTCACAACTGACTTCCCAGGCACATATCCATGCTGCTCTGGCCGACAGTACCATTACTAAGCAAGAACTTATGCAGCTGCTTCGAAATAATCTTCTCCATGCACTTGCACAATATACAAGTTAAACTTATGGGTCAGTAGTTTCCTGCGTCAACCCTGTTTTCTTTTTTATAAATAGGAGTGATAAGGGCTTTTTTCCAGTCATCCGGCAGACATCCGAGTTACACACCTTTTCATGACAACAGCTGGCATATTATCAGGACCCATAAAAGGGTATTTTTTACTTCTTCCTCTGAGAAGTGGGTGTCGCACAAGACATTTTTCACTCTAGGTATCTCATCTGTATGTAGT
Source organism: Agrypnia vestita (assembly GCA_016648135.1). Classification (NCBI taxonomy): domain Eukaryota; kingdom Metazoa; phylum Arthropoda; class Insecta; order Trichoptera; family Phryganeidae; genus Agrypnia; species Agrypnia vestita. The sequence goes on along the minus strand of JADDOH010022989.1, from coordinate 2,786 downwards.
AATGGACTATCCAGTTCTCTAATAAGAGTACATATATAGTTTTTAATATTTTTAGGTGTTCCTTACTTACCATCGGAACAAACAACTTCCGCTTTCTTCATGTGATCTTTGTGAGGTGGATCAGGGCCCAATGCCGGCCAGTGAGGAACACATTTTTCTTTTTTATCTTCTTTATCAGATTCATTTTTCGATGAAATCCCATCCCACTTCTGCAATCCTTCTAAGGACAAGGTAACGGATCGCAGATTCTTCGCCCAAGCAACTTTAACCTCATCTGCCCGTTTGAAACGCTACAAAAATAAACAAGGCATCAATGAAAGAATATGACCAAAGATGTAATGATAACTAATCATACTATAATTTTTGCTAAGTTTAGGAAAAATGTTCAATTATCTAACTTTGATTTGGCGCAGCCGGAGGTATTCCGATTTCACCCGCTTTTTCCACTCGGCAGTAACTTTTGATTTTGACATATCTTAAATAATTGTGATAACCAGCGTACTCAAATAGAATTACATGAAAACTATCTGAACAAGATAAATCTCATTCAAAATAACAAAACTTTAATACCGGAGCCGCTGATGCACTATTGTAACTGTCGCTAACTAGTAATCCGTACAGTTAGCCGTATCAAGCGACAAGAAGAATAAAGGAAAATGACAAATCACGGCATAAGCGCCCCACACTTAAAGTTAATCACAATGAACGGTTTAAAGCAGTTGAAAACATTTCTGAAAAACCGCCGGCGTGCATTCCCAATTATCCATAGAAAAAGGTCAATCATAGAATAAAGATGTCAAAACTACACTCATAGATTCCATGATTAACAATTTACCACAGACATAATATATTCTCAAATCAAGGAAATCTCAGGCTAGTGGTGGAAGACTGATGCGTTTTTGATAATTAGCCATAGCCGCGGGAAACTTGATTGTATATACTCAAGGTGGGAAACGATCATGTGTGTGTTTTTTAGTGATGGGCGTTGAATGGACGGACTAGTTGAAATCAACCGTTGATGTATCATCGACGCGTCGACGGTTTACGTTTATCGCATGGACTAGTTGAATTCGTAGACGTAGACGACTAAACGAAGAATCCTTCGTTCTTAATTCAACGTAGTCCAAAGCAACGAGCAAGAACAAGACAAAACGTCTCCGTTGTTTCTCTCTCATCTCTCGCTGTCGACTTGTAAACGGCTCGACGGGTAACTGTATTTCAACTCTGAAGTACACCATAGAGTGCAGATCTGTGTACACGATACCATGACAGACTTGAAATTTGAACGCGCGCGTAGGGTGAGACAGGCTTAATCATAAGTTATTATATATAAAGATGTATACAATGCGTGTAAAAAAAGAGTGAAAGCAGGTGTGAAAGAAAGGAAAGAGCGGCTGAAAAGAGAGGAAGGTTTGAAAATGTCTAAGAATTTTGGGGAAAACATCAAATTTTTCTGGAAGGAGGTGAAAAAATCTCGATGTGGGACGGAAAGCAATAGTATGAAAGCTATTAAGTCAGCGAATGGAGAAATGTTAATGGATGAAGATAGAATAAAAGATAGATGGATGAATTATTTCCAGGAAACGTATGAGAGCGAGGAGGCTGTAATAGAGGAATCCGTCGATATTCTCACGGAGAGAAGTATGAATGACGAGAATGAAGTCAGCGAAATAAGTGTGGAAGAAATAAAGTGTGCAATAAAGCATATGAAGAATGGTAAGGCTGTGGGGTATGATAACGTTGCTGCCGAATATATCAAGGCTGGTGGCCCATCAGTGATTTCGTGGCTTCATACTCTATTTAATAAATGTTTGAAGGAGAGCCACACCCCTTTGGATTGGAGGAGAGCAGTTATCATGCCTCTCTACAAAGGTAAAGGGTCGAGATTGGAATGCGGGAACTACAGGGCAATCAGCCTTTTAAGCTCGGTCGGCAAACTTTATGGAAGAATTTTGATAGAAAGAGTAAGGTCGATGACGAAAGAAAAGGTATGGGACGTGCAAGGAGCCTTTGTGGGTGGAAGAGGATGCATGGATCAGATATTCTCTCTACGAGTGTTGACGGAAAAGTTTTTAGCGAAAAACCAAAAACTTTTCTGTGCATTTGTAGATCTGCAAAAAGCTTATGATAGGGTTATTAGAGGAAGGTTATGGAAGGTACTCTCTGATTACAAGGTGAACAGTAAACTTATAGACGCAGTTGCATCCCTTTACGAGGGGAGTACTGCGTGTGTAAGAATCAATGGATCTTTCACACCGTGGTTTGATATAACAAAAGGTGTCAAACAGGGTTGTGTAATGTCTCCATGGCTGTTCAACTTGTATATGGATATTTGTGTGAAAGAACTGGAATGTATGAATATAGGAGCGAAAATGAGTGATTTGATTGTATGCTGTTTACTGTACGCGGATGATGCGGTATTAATGGCAAATAGCGAACAAGACCTACAAAGTCTAGTTAGCAGGATGTATGATGTATGCAAGGAAAGTGACCTTATTATGAATGTAAAGAAGTCAAAAGTAATGGTATTCGAGAAGGAGGAAAGTAAGACAACGTGTTAAATACTAGTAGGCAATGAATGTTTGGAACAAGTAGATGAGTTTGTGTACTTGGGAAGTATGTTCGATAGAAGAGGGAATGTTGAGAAAGATATAGAGAGGAGAGTGACTGCCGGGAATAGTGTGAACGGTGCTTTGAATGCAATAATTTCTAATAGAAATGTCTATTAGAAATTATGTCTACCGAGGCAAAACTAGAGGTGCATAATGGAATTCTGGTACCGACAC